>JASVEL010006741.1:0-30267 GCA_032618575.1 Nicotiana noctiflora
TAATTGTCATGAAAACTTAGACTTGGAAGGACCGTCTAGTGAATTTCACGGTCCTTTTCCCAAAGTAAATAGACGATAGACTCTTTAGGCACGACTTGAAATAAAATTACTTTCCTGAATACGGGTGTGCATTTATGTGACCCAAATCTTACTCTCGGCGAAACTGAAATACATTAGAGTCGCAGGCGTACTGGTTACGGTGCGGCTCGAAATGTGTTTTCGTAACGTCGCAATTCTTCTAAAAATAAAAGCGGAGCATTAAAAGCACATAGTTAAAATATATAAAAGAATCAGATAGAAACAAAAATTGCAATTGAGCGACCGTGCTAAAACCACGGAATCCGGGAGTGCCTAACACCTTCTCCCGGGTTAACAGAATTCCTTATCCGTTTTTCTAGTTTCGCAGACTATATTACAAAGTCATAAATTTCCTCGGTTCGGGATCAAACCGGTGACTTGGGACACCATTATTTTCCCAAGTGGCGACTCCGAATTTAATAAATTGATCCCGTCTCGATTGTCCTTTAATTGGAAAAACTCCCTTGCGCTCTCGCGGGTGCGGAAAAAGGAGGTGTGATAGTAAGCTCTGAAAAGTCTTTCTCAAAATAGACTTGGATAAAAACCTTTAAACAAAGAAAACTGAAAATATAGAAAAAGAAAAAAATAAGCTTTCTGAACAAATGTAGCGAAAAACAAAAAGGAACTTATCTGAATGGTATAACCGGTCCCAACGATCACGTCGTGCATTCCGGATTAATCAACCCAGTCTATTTGTATCAATCCATCTTCTGATGGTCTCATTTGCTGAGGACGAACAGATGCACGACTCTTTGTCAAATGCGGGTCCTTTGTGCCACTCTATCTTGTCGCCTCATAGTGCCCTTCGAGGGGTTTTCACTAATAAGACTCTCTCATTTCTCTCAACTCCCGTCGCCTTATGGTGCCCGTGAAGGTTTTCACCGATAAGACTCTCTCATTTTTGTTTCTTCTCAGCTTTCGTCGCCTTATGGTGCCTGTGAAGGTTTTCACCGATAAGACTCTCTCATTTTATTTTTTCTCAGCTTTCGTTGGAGATTGGAAAGGCACCGATAATGTTCTCTTCACTGGGGATTCTTCCGGCTATCAATTCCTTCAGCTTATTCCCTTTCTGTTGGGGATCAACGTGTTACTCTTGGTTTTTACTTGCCTGACTGGGCATTTCCCGGATACTGATCGGGAGGTCTTTTTCGGACATCTCATATGGGTTTTTTGTGTGGGTCTTTAAAAAGAAAAGAGTATCAAAAATTCACAATAACTCTGAATGGGTGAAATATTACAACTCTCGTAATTAAATTTTTTTTTGTTTCATAAAACAACATAACTTCTGCCCCAGTTTCTTATTTGGGGAAGGATTAACTTTTATTCCTTCTATGACCGAGCCGTGAGGCGCCTACGTATCCTATTTGAGGAATCAAGTCAAACGTAGTTCCTTGATTCATTTAAATCTCTTGTGACTTTCTTTTATCTATTTATTATTTTTTTTCTTTTCTTTTCTATTTCCGTTATTGATTCCAAGAGAGGGATATGAAAGAATAAATAAGGCTCAAAGGGGGAAACAAGGGTTAAAAGTGTTTGGATAGAAGAAAGAATTGCCTCCGTCATTTCATTATCCGATAAATACCTAGTACAAACAAATAAAATGAACCAAAATCATAAAGAAATTACACGTAATATCTCTTGACTGCATCAGAATTGATAGCCATGTCGGTGCATCTTCCCTCAATATCGGTCAGATATAGAGCTCCATTGGATAATACTCTGGTTACAATAAGCGGCCCTTGCCAATTCGGGGCAAACTTGCCCTTTGCTTCGGCTTGATGTGGAAGGATCCGTTTCAGTACTTGTTGCCCTACTTCAAATTTTCTAGGGCGTACCTTCTTATTGTAAGCTCTTGCCATTCTCTTCGGATACAATTGGCCATGACATATTGCTGCCAATCTCTTTTCATCTATTAGGCTCAACTGCTCTAATCGAGTTTTGACCCATTCATCATCATCAATCTCAGCTTCAGCGACAATTCGGAGGGATGGAATCTCCACTTCTGCTGGTATTACTGCTTCAGTTCCGTACACCAGCAAGTAAGGAGTTGTACCTACCGAAGTGCGAACCGTAGTGCGATAACCCAACAATGCAAATGGTAGCTTTTCATGCCACTGCCTAGATCCTTCTACCATTTTTCTCAGTATCTTCTTTATATTCTTGTTTGCTGCCTCAACCGCGCCATTTGCTTTGGGACGATATGGGGTGGAATTACGGTGTGTAATCTTGAACCGTTGACACACTTCTTTCATCAAACCACTGTTAAGATTAGCACCATTGTCCGTGATAATCATCTTCGGGATCCCAAATCTACAGATGATACGGGAATGGACGAAGTCTACCACGACTTTCTTGGTCACTGACTTGAATGTCTTCGCCTCCACCCACTTGGTGAAATAATCAATGGCTACTAGAATGAACCTATGACCGTTGGAAGCTGTTGGCTCGATCGGTCCAATGACATCCATGCCCCACGCAACAAATGGCCATGGTGCTGACATCGTGTGCAATTCCGTTGGCGGAGAATGAATAAAATCTCCGTGCACCTGACACTGATGGCACTTCCGCACAAAATTTATACAATCACGCTCCATGGTGAGCCAGTAATATCCTGCCCGTAAGATCTTCTTTGCCAATACATACCCACTCATATGTGGCCCACAAACTCCGGTATGCACCTCTGTCATCACTGTCGTGGCTTGGCCTGCATCTATACATCTTAGCAATCCCAAATCCGGGGTTCTCTTGTACAGCACTCCTCCACTAAGGAAAAATCCGTTTGCCAATCGCCGAATAGCCCTCTTTTGATCTCCAGTTGCCTGCTCTGGGTATATTCCCATCCTGAGGTATTCTTGGACATCATGAAACCATGGCTCGCCATCAATTTCTTCCTCCACCACATTGCAATAGGCATGTTGATCCCGAACTTGAATATATAACGGATCAACATGAATCTTATCCGGATGATGCAACATCGATGCTAGAGTAGCCAAAGCATCGGCGACCTCATTATGCATTCTTGAGATATGTCTGAATTCTATTGACCGGAAACGCTTCGTCAAGTCATGCAAACATTGGCGATACGGGATAAGCTTCAAATCTCTTGTTTCCCACTCACCTTGAACCTGATGTACCAGAAGGTCCGAGTCTCCCAAGACCAAGACGTCCCGGACATCCATGTCCACAACTAATCGTAACCCCAAAATGCATGCTTCGTATTCAGCCATATTGTTGGTACAATAGAAGCGCAACTGAGCCGTAACAGGATAATGATGTCCTGTTTCAGAAATAAGTACTGCTCCTATTCCGACTCCCTTTGCATTTGCAGCTCCGTCAAAGAAAAGCTTCCACCCCGGCTCCTTGGTTAGTTCTAACTCATCAATTTGCAACACTTCTTCATCTGGAAAATACGTCCTTAAAGGTTCGTATTCATTATCAACAGGATTCTCAGCTAAGTGATCGGCTAGTGCTTGAGCTTTCATGGCCGTCCTCGTCACATAGATGATGTCAAATTCTGTAAGTAATATTTGCCATTTTGCTAACCTTCCCGTAGGCATAGGTTTCTGGAAAATATACTTCAATGGATCCAAACGTGAAATGAGATAAGTAGTGTAGGAAGACAAATAATGCTTCAACTTCTGTGCCACCCAAGTTAGGGCGCAACATGTCTTCTCAAGATGAGTGTACTTAACTTCATATGCGGTGAACTTCTTACTGAGATAATAGATGGCCTGTTTCTTTCTGCCGGTGATGTCATGTTGCCCCAATACGCAGCCGAAAGAATTATCCAAAACTGTTAGATAAAGAATCAGAGGCCTCCCGGGTTCAGGTGGAACCAACACAAGTGGGTTTGACAAATACTCCTTTATCTTATCAAAAGCCTCTTGGCATTCTTCAGTCCACTTGACTGCAGCATCCTTCTTTAACAGCCTAAAAATAGGTTCACATGTTGATGTGAGCTGAGCAATGAATCTACTGATGTAATTCAATCTTCCCAAAAGACTCATTACTTCAGTTTTGTTCTTTGGTGCTGGCAATTCTTGTATGGATTTGATCTTTGATGGATCCAACTCAATACCTCGCCGACTGACAATGAATCCTAGCATTTTTCCCGAGGGAACCCCAAATGCACATTTGGCTGGATTGAGCTTAATGTCGTACCTCCGAAGCCTTTGAAAAAACTTCCTCAAATCTGCTACATGGTCTTCCTGTCGCCTGGATTTTATGATTACATCGTCTACATACACCTCAATCTCTTTGTGTATCATGTCATGAAACACAGTAGTCATTGCTCTCATGTATGTCGCCCCGACGTTCTTCAAACCAAACGGCATTACCCTGTAGCAATAAGTTCCCCAAGGAGTGATGAAAGCTGTCTTTTCTGCATCTTCTTCATCCATTAGGATCTGATGGTATCCTGCATAGCAATCCACAAAGGATCCAATCTCTCGCCCCGCGCAATTGTCTATCAAGATATGGATGTTGGGTAGTGGAAAGTTATCTTTCGGGCTTGCCCTGTTCAGATTGCGATAATCGACACATACCCGAATTTTCCCATCCTTCTTCGGCACTGGCACCACATTGGCCAACCATTCGGGATATCGAGTAACCCGAATAACCTTTGCTATCAACTGCTTGGTTACTTCTTCTTTGATCTTTACGCTCATATCGGTTTTGAACTTCCTCAATTTCTGCTTGACAGGAGGATATGCCGGATCAATGGGCAATTTATGTACCACTAGATCCGTGCTTAACCCTGGCATATCATCATACGACCATGCAAAAATATCTTTGAATTCAAACAGTGTTTTGATTAGCTCTTCCCTGATACTCGGCTCAATGTGAATGCTGATTTTGGTTTCCCTAACATTATCCTCATCTCCTAAGTTGACAGCTTCAGTATCGTTTAAGTTAGGCTTAGGTTTTTCTTCAAAATGAGTTAATTCCCTGTTAATCTCTTCAAAAGCCTCATCTTCCTCGTATTCCGATTCATCCTCATAATTGACTTCGCGCATAATTAATTTGGATTCAGATTGACTTCTTAGACTAGGTTGAAGATCCGTTGTGCATGCCATGACATTGGAACCGGCGAAAACAGAACTGTTCAGAAATGAAAAGAAACAAAAAATCAAAAATCAAGAAAATAAAGGAAACTTTCGTTTTTATTGAAAATGAGGGATAACAGAGTTTCACACTACAAATAAATCAAAACTGGATTACAACTCTGGAATAATCCAGGAAACAAAAGAAAATCCAGAGCCTACTACCAAGACTTCTTCCAGACGGGAAGAGGAGTAGCCGTCCAATTGTTGGTTTTGACCTTGGGCCCCACATACTGTACGTCTCCATTACTGGAACCTTCTCCAGCTTCGATCATGTTTACATCAGCGAACAACCTTTCAAAACTCTTATCCGGATCTCCATCTGGCCCAATTGACGGTCCAATGATCTTTGGGTTTGACATCCTCCTGAAACCTGCTTTCACAAAAGACCGGGAGAGGCGTGGAACTGGCTTGGGAAGGACCCAAACTTTCTTCTTCATTTTGTGAGCTCTCTTCACATCCGCTACCGTCGGCTTGAACCCTAACCCGAATGTCTCCAAATTCTCAGGCAAAGAAACGGGTAGAATGATACCTTGGAGTTTTGCTCCCAAACCTTTTCCAGGTATGAACCCACAGTTCATCATTTCTGAGGCGATCACGAAGGTCGAAGCTGAGATCCTATGAAAAGCAAGGTCATCGCCTTCGGAAACCTTGTCCACTGAAACCCCTTCGAAGACTTGGTATACCCATGGTCCCTTGTCATCCTCCGTTTCTATGAATGGTACCACGGTATCACTCAACTTATTTACGACGAAAATTAATTTTGACATTTTTTTTTGTTATTTTTGCAAAAAGGAGAGGTTGGACCCGATAAGGGTTGCCTACGTATCTCACACCCGGTGAGAATCAAACCCGCGTAGTTCGCCAAAGAAAACAAATCGAGTTTAAAAAAAAATCTTTTTTAACACCCAAAAAATATTATTTTTGAAGAAACGCTAATAGGATTTTGACATTGTTTGGACAAAACTATTATTGTTATTCAATTTTAAGCTGGTCAGCATGCCGATCTAATCAAATAAATGCACATAATCTCATGTAGCGGGATGGTCTTTTCATTTCAGGTTACCTGTCCTAGACGGACCCAACCCCTGTGTTGAGTCCCCTAAGTCAAATGCAACATGATGCAAACAAACGTTCCTACTAGGGATCCGGCATGAAGCTTTGTTATTCTAGGTTTAAAACCTGGGTTTATTGTTCTAGACTTACCCGAGTGGACAACTGTGGCTGAGGAGGGGGTGACGTAACGGGAGCACTAAAGTCTGCCCGACCTTGTCACTTACCCTAACACTCACTTATTTGGAATAATTTTGAAAAGTGGGCTACGCGAACGTATGCACCATTTTTAGAACTCAAAAAGAAGTAGGATTTCGGCACAGTTTATATCTACTGTTCAAATAATATTAAAGCGGTAAAGTTATCATTTTGCACATAAAAAAAATATCATATAATAAATAAAGCCAAATAGAACAATTATTCTAAGCTCGAATTTCTAACCCTGAACCAGTGGTTCTAGGTCAAATAGTCCCCAGCAGAGTCACCAGAGCTGTCACACCTCCTTTTTCCGTAGGCCCGCGAGGGCGCTAGGTATAAAAAGGAGTTTTTCCAATTAAAGGACAATCAAAACGGGATTCATTTATTGAGAGATTCGGAGTCGCCACTTGGGAGATTTATGGTGTCCCAAGTCACCGGTTGAATCCCAAATTGAGGAAAGGTTTGACTCTATTTAACAGTATGCGTACCAGAAATCCGGATAAGGAATTCTGTTAACCCGGAGAAGGTGTTAGGCATTCCCGAGTTCCGTGGTTCTAGCACGGTCGCTCAACTGTTATATTTGGCTTGATTATCTGATTTTAATACAAATATGAACTAATGTGCAAACTACCACTCCAAACCGTTTTAATTGTTAGAAGAAAATTATAATGTCGTGAGAATATATCTCGAATTTCGTCACATAAATGTGTCCGCAATTTTTGATATATTCCGACTTCATTGGGATTTGGATTGGGGTCACATAAATGTGTACCCGAGTTTAGGGAGGTACAATTATTAAATACGCGCTTAAAACTATTAACGCGTTATTATTTTGAGAATGCCGTGAAAATTTACTAAACGACCAATCTCGGATTTCTAAATATATACACTTATGAGGGCTTCACAGTTTTTGCGATTTATTTGGCGAGGCTCGTCTCATTTATTAACAAAATAATCCTAAATTGACTACATTTCCTATTTTTTTTTTAGTTTTTTATAAATAAAGAAATATCTTAATTAATCTAGAAATTAAAAATGCAACACTTATCTAATTTATGACAAAAACTTAATGAAACAGATTTTAATATATGTTTAAACAGAAAATATTTTTTTTTCGAAATTATTTTATTATTATTTTATTAAATACGAAATTTCATAACTTAATAATAAAAGAAGCTAATTCAGAATAATATTAAAACTTGAATATATAAAAAGAAAAACTAATAAAATCATTTATTCAAAACTATTGAAAATTATAGCCATATTAAAGCTTATATGGTAAAAATTATTTTTTATTCCAAATTGTTCAAAACTAAGCTTATTTTTAGAAAAACAACAATTATAAATTGACTATAATTTTATTTAAATTCGTTTTTTTTATAAAAGAAAAAATATATTATTTGTTATATTTAGATAAATGTTTAATAAAAATAAACATTACTTAAATAAATATAAAAATAAAAATGCAAAATCAACAACTAATATATATATATATATATATATATATATATATATATATATATATACAAACTAAACCAATTATCTTACAACTAACTTAAACTCATATTTTTTAATTTTTTACTATTTTTGAATTAAACCCTTGATGTTAACTATTTACAACTATTTACCAAAACCAAAATCAATCTTAATTATTTACACCTATATTTTGAGATGGTTAAACTTGAAAAGAAACAATTCTTGTGTTATTGAAAATTCAAATCGTACCTAAATGCCTAATTTACGCAAAATAATTAAAATTCGCATTTTTTATTGAACTTAATTACATATTAACAACTTAGTTTATTAAAGAAGATATTAAAGAAATTCTCATTAATTCAATTAACAAAAGAGTAATTCATTCTTCCTAACCAATTTGAATCATTAATAAACACATTTATAACTATACTATTTAATAGTCATTTTTAGAAGTGATTTATTATTGTTACAACAAGGCTTAATTATTTAAAGCTATCACAAAACTTACAGAATATTAATATGGAATTTATTAAAACATAATCTGTAAAAGAAGATAGAAATAGAAACTATTTAAAATTTCAACAAAATTCTCATCTTTCTCATATATTCATCTTATCATTTAAACATGATTAGATATGTACCTGATATTGGAAATAAAAGAAATCCTGGTGATCAACACAGCAAATAACAACACAACAATATCACAGCAACAGCAGTACAATCAAGAATACCAGTATCCGGATTTAAGCAATAAGAATCAACATCCCCGAATTGAGTTTCAAAATAAGACTTTGTAAAATAAAAACTAACACTCTTTTTTTCAGATTTTTTTTTCTTTTTGTTTTGTTTTTCTTTTTCTTTTCTTCACTATTTGGTAACACTCTTAAGATTTTTTAGATTCTTTCTCTAGGATTTTTTCTCTCTTTCTCCTCAAATTTCTCTTCTATTTATAGCAAAAAATTTCGAAATTTTCAGATTTTATTTTTATTATTTTTTTATTTTTTTATCTTTTTTATCTTTTTTTAATTAAAAGAAATCCCACTTACTAAATGCTTTTATTATTTTATAAAAAGAAATCCCACCTTGCTTATCTTTTATTTTTTAAAACACAACTTTAATGATTTTTATATTTTTAATTGTCCACTTTCTTTTATTTATTTAAAAGAAAATGCCACTTTCTTTTCTTTTCTTTAAAAAAAACAACTTTCTTTTACTTTTGATTTTTTTAATTTTCAGCCACTTTTGACTTTTATTCCAACTTTCATTTTCAATTATTTAAAACCAACCGAAAATTTAAAAAAAATATTAATATTTTCAGTTTTTTTTTAATAAAAAATAAATTATTTTTTTTAAAAAAAAAACAAAAAAATTAATAATAATAGCAATAATATGAATAGTAATAATTTACTTTTAAAAAAAAATTAAATCATATATATATATATATATATAATTAAACAAAAGCTAAAATATATAGAGTGAAAAATTTAAATACGGTCAAACATTTTTGTGGGGGCTTTTGTGTGTGTGTTAGGATTTTTTGGTTTAGGGTGTGTTTTGAATAGTGTATAGTAGTGTAATAAATGGGTCGTGGGTCACGGGTTTGGGTTATGGTGTTTTGGGTTGAGTAGAATATGTTTGGGCTCAAGTTTAAAATTTAAGAAGAGGCCCAATTCCGAATTTGTCTTCTCTATAAAAAAAATTATTTATTATGAAATAAATTAAAAAAAAATGTTAAGATTAAATTATAAAACCAAAATTATCTTAAAAACACCAATTAACTCATAATAATTATTATTACAAAAAAATTAGACGTTAATTAAAATAAAATCGCACAAATTGGATATTATAGGCTAAAAATGCAAAAATACATATTTTTGTGATTTTATAAAATAAACTTAATTATTACTAATTATAAACTTGAATTTTATATAAATACAATATATTTTTATATTTTTTATTTATTTAAACAAATAAATATGCACGGATAAATGCAAACAATTCAAGAAAAATAACACAAAATTCACAAATATTGCAAACAACACAAAACTCTTTTATTTTGAATTTTTGGGAGTAATTCTCATATAGTGCAAAAATCACGTGCTCACAACTGCCAAAAAGAATGACATCTTTCTATATTTAGAATTAATCTGACTTAAACGTTCTCATTGTACCATTAATGAAATAATATATAACTAACAAATATCTAATACTTATTTTAGATCACACTTGTCAAAAGTTTTTTTTTAAATGGCGTCCAAGTCAAGTGCCGAGAAGGAGATAATAGATAATTATTTTTTCATCCGCCTAAACTTTAATTAGCAAAATTACAAATACATGCATTGATGAAAGATAACAAGTACTCCCTCCGTTTTCTATTAAATAAGGTAGTTTGACTCGGCACAAAATTTAAAAAAAATAAAAAAATATTTTGAAACTTGTGATCTTAAAAGCTTAAGGGGTAAAAAGTTTGTGGGACCATGATATTTATTTGGCTATAAAAGCTTCTCCTTAAGAGTAAATAAATCAAATAAAAGAGTTTAAAGTTAAATTATTTTCAAATTTAAAAATATATTATTTATTTTAGAACAAATTACAAAAACATCTCACTGAACCGAGGAAATAACAATAAAATAGTAAAAGCTACGCACAACCTGACCGGACACCAAAGTGACAATTGCAATTGTTTTTACTTATTTATTATTTCTTATTATATGATATACTCAAAGACTTTCTTGGTCAGGCCAAAAGTTTTAAAGAGACAATTTATTTAGCTAAAGCTGGTGGGTGGAGGAATCAGGAATGCAATTGGATGAATTCCAATTTTGTCCTTTTAATTTGGAGTAGTACTCTCAGTGTAAAGATGATAGTAACTCCAAATTTACAACTAGTAGTTCTCAACCTTCGCTAAAAAAAAATAAGGAAACCAAAGCAAAAATATTAAACAATTATGTTATCTTGCAACCTATGTGTTAATGAAACGAAACCTCATCCATATAGTGATATAAAAAGGAAAAAGAGCCAAAATTCGAAAATTAGTCATGTTTTTAAAATTATCCCTACCATTAATAAACTATACAAAATTGTACCTACCGTTACTAAAGTAGATAAATTTGTACCTAAATCTAACAATTTTCCACTACTCGTGACCATTTCTTGGACCCTTTCCCTTCTCATTTACCCTCTTTCTGTGAAGATTTGAAGATAAAGAAAAATGAATAAACAACCACGGCTTCGTAAATCCACCACTTCTTTCACCAATTTATAACATAAAATAGATTATATAGAACCATATGTGAGAAAATTTACTTGTTGAATAGGACAGTGAGGGAAACTATGGAGAGGGGATTACAAGATGAAAAATCAAACTCTCGTCTAATCTATAACTAAAAGTAAAAATTCAAGCAACCAACCTCCAACTACTAAAATTATCCAAAATAGATATTATGAAACTAAGATTTAAGGTTGATAGAATCGACCTTCACCAACAAGGTGAAAGTCGTGATAACCAGCCAATTGAACCTTTTAATATTACCACAAACAGAGATTTAAGATTGCTGGAATCCAACTCTCGCCAATAAAGCGAAAATTCAGGAAGTCAGCCAACTGAATTATTAAGATTTCGTGGAACGTAGATCGCGAAAATAAGATTTGGGGTTACTGTCAAAAGAACTCCTTGATATCCTTGCATTTTTCTTGCCAGGAGCTTTCATGGTCTTCCCAATTGAACCTTTTAATATTACCACAAACAGAGATTTAAGATTGCTGGAATCCAACTCTCGCCAATAAAGCGAAAATTCAGGAAGTCAACCAACTGGATTATTAAGATTCCTTGGAACGGAGATCGCGAAAATAAGTTTTAGGGCTACTCTCAAAAGAACTCCTTGATATCCTTGCATTTTTCTTGCCAGGAGCTTTCATCGTCTTTCCTTTTCCTCTACAACAGCAATAGAACAACAAAATGAGCACGAAACCAATAGAAATATTGGTAAAAGATATTGGGAATTTTTGCACCCAATTACTCGTCTTCTCCTTTGTTGTGGATGTCACTGGATGCTGACGAATTCTTTCCAATAACCATTCAAACGACGTCTTTACAAAATTTGCAACAATTGGTGTTGATTTTTTGACAATCTCCTTTGCATTGTCCACCATATTTTCTGGTATTATCTCCTTCAACTTCTCCATTGTAGCTTTTCTTATGCTTTCTACGTTCAATTTATCCATTGGTACGTTATCTGCTGATTGCTTTTTCTAGTTGTGTCTCTATGTATTTTGCTGGTTTTTATAAAATGAGAGACACTACAAATATTTCCCACTAATTAGGCCCATGGTTTTGTTAAAGACGAGAGATCCCACCTAAGACCCCACCAAAGACCTTTGTCTTTCTCTTAATTAAAATATACACTCGCCGTTCTATTTTAACTATTATTACTTTAGCTTCTTTTTTTTATACTTATAAAGAAAATAATAAATACAATGTATAGTTGATTATGTTATCTTTATTAAATATTTTTTGAGTATTGAGTGAGATTTAAAAAATTATTATTTTTGTTTGACCCAAAAGCTATTGATCCATTTTTGAGTTAGGGATAATCAAAGATTATAAGAAGGTAAATCGGAATCAGTGGTAAGAAGCTACGAGATTTGCGTAGCTTGAATTATCATCTACCACAATGGCGTCAACTACAAAATTTCTATATCTTCCATATTTATCCCAATTATCATTCGATTTCAGCATAATTGTGATTTTTTCCATGATTTTGTGTAGTTAACAAAACAAAAACTTTAAGAACTGAATATGAGTGAGAACATAGATCTCGTTCAGTTGTATTTCTACAATTGCAGAACAGAGATCGAGAAGAACAATTTGTAGAAAAAAATTGTATTTCTGCAATTTGATTTTTGGATAATTCGTAGTTTTTGTGAATAGGAGTGAGAACAGAGATCTCGTTCAGTTGAAGAAGGAGATATTTACGCAGCTACAGATTTTTTTCCTTTTCAGAATTTTGAATTAAATGCAAAGATTCTTCCTTCTGATTATTAGCCTACAATTGCACGCGAAAAAAGGGGCAGAATCTCGTTAAATAGGATTTGGTATATAAATTGTAGACAAAATGTAAACAAGTCGGGTAATTTACTAATTTTGCACATTTTTTGGTAATAATGTTTGCTATAGGGTACAAATATGAAAAAAATCCCTTTTTTGAAAGTGATACAAAACATGAGCTATTAAAATTTTGAGAGAATATAAAGGGTAGTTTTCTAAAGAAAAAAAATACTGTCAGAAAAGAGGAAGACACATAAGAAATTAAAAAGAAAACAAAAAAGGCAGTTTGCTTTCTATCGTATTTCTTTGGTTTCACACGGGATACAATCCCTTTGTTAGGGAGCGCTTTAAGTTCATTGTGAAATTTTTTGGTATGAGTCCGAATTAGTCTGTATACCGGGTATGAAATCAAGTATGAAATCAAAAACTCTTCTCCACCGTGCAATCCTCTGTACACACAACTTAATTATTAATAGTATTATCTTTGTTTATCAAAAAAAGTAATTACATAAGAGTTTTTGGGATATTGTCCATTACGCTGCTGATTTTTTTCTCTGTTAGACTAACGACCTAGTTTAGTTTTGATTGGTAATTAGGATCAATAGTATTCATAAACAACTTCTCTAAGGATTAATATTATTTCTCATGACCAGTCCTCCACCTCATTTTGATGGAACAACAACCTTAATTATTGATTTGGAAAAGTTATTTTCACTTTTCCTTTTCCTTATTTTATTAGAAGACTTTCATTGGTCTGCTCAAAAGGTTAAATAACACAATTACTACTACTAATTTTGTTATTATTTCTCATGACTAGTCCACGTAATTTTGATGGAACAACAACGTTATTGGTTTTGAAAAGTCATTTTCTCTTTTTCATTTTTCTATTTCCTTATTAAGAATTTCATTGGTCTGATTGAAAGATTTAACAACACAATTACTACCCAGTACTTTTCCTTCCGGTCCATTTTAATAAAAATTTTGACTGTTGGTTATAGTTTATACTCCCTCCGTTTCAATTTATGTGAACCCATTTGATTGGACACGAAGTTTAAAAAAAAGAGAGAAGACTTTTAATTTTATGGTATAAAATAAGGCACCTTTATTTTGTGTGGCTATAAATCATTGCATAAAGGTAAATTATTTCCAAATAAGGAAATGGATCATTCTTTTTTGCACGGATCAAAAATGAAATAAGTCCACGTAAATTAAAACAGAATGAATATTAAAATATAAATTTTTTTATATATATAAAAATAAGTAAAAAGGCTGGTGGGAACAGTACCCTTTGATTATTCCTCTGATTGCTTTATACCGTACTAAACAATTATTTTTATCTTCTTTGGAATAATGTGCAATGAAGCCAAGCACACTGCAGCAGGCCATTAACATTAAGTCAAATTCGAAATATGCAGCTGTGTTCCAGTTTTGTAAAAGTAGAAACATAGATAACAACGATAATTAACAATCACGAGCAAATTAAAATCACATATATAGTGTGACTTTGCTGAATAACTAACTAGACAAGCATATCACCGGGAAAAGCACGAAGATTACTGAAGTATAATTTGGGATTTGCTGCAAAAGCTAATCTTGGAATTGTAATGTTTCTGCCTGGAGCTTTCATCATCTTGATAATAGGTTCTTTACTTCTCCAGCAACATGTAAAAAGATGTTTCATAATCTTGAACAGTTCACAACACACTGTTTTTAGCCCACAACACACTGTTTTGAGACAATTCCAGCAACATGTAAAGAGAAGTTTCATCACACTAACTAGAAATCCTCCAAGGAAATAGCAACAGAATATGAAGAGAAGTAGAACCAAGGCGATGATGAGATAAGGTAAAACAACGTGAAACCAATATTTGATCTTTTCTGCTCTTGTCTCTGGTGGAAAAACCTCATCCAACCATCTCGTAAATTGCCCACCATAATTCTTTAGTGTCAAAACCAGTTGCCAACCAAAATTCCTCAGTGTCACAACTACTTGCCAACCAAAATTCTTCAGCTCCTCTAGTGCTTGCCCACCATATTTCTCTAGCGTCAGTAGCACACGCCCACCAAAATTCTTAAGTGGCAGTAGCAGGCGCCCACCAAAATTTTCTAGTGTCACCAGCGCTTGCCAACCAAAATTCTTCAGTGTCACTAGTACTTGAAAACCGAAATTTTTCAGCGACAGTGGCACTTGCCAAGCAAAATTTTTAAGCATTAGTAGAATTTGCGAACAAAAATTCTGCAATGATAGTAGGATTTGGCAACCAATATTTTTTAGCGACAATAGTCCTTGGCCAGCAAAATTTACCAATTTCATTAGCAGTTGGCCAACAAAATTCAGCATCATAAGTAGAACTTGGCCACCAAAATTCTCCAACATCAGTAGTGCTTCCTTCAGCTTCTCCATCACATAGCTCATCACTTCCTCCATTCCAATCTCTTTCTCTCTCTCTGTCTGATCTTTTAGTCAGTAGAGAGCAACAGATTATGTGCAATCAAGTATCTCTCTCTCTTCCTATAAAATTCTATTCCCTCCTGTCCAAAATAAGTGATTTTTTTTTGGATGTTTTCACATATATTAAGAAAGTCACCTTTTAGCATTAATTAGCAATACAATTTACCGTTTTAACCTTACTATCTCACATAAATACTCCTAACACATATTCCAGCACTATTTACTCCAAGGACAATGTAGGAAAAACATCATTAAATCATTTTTGAAATCCGAAAAACTAACTTATATTTTACTACAAAAAAAATACCAAAAAATCACTTATTTTGGACAGGAGAGTATAGTGCTACTACAGTACTACTATAGCATGACATGATTTCTTTCCAACGACTTGTTAATGGCCCCATCTTCCACCTAACTTTAATGAAACAACCTAGGAGCATTATCGTTAAAGCAACATCTTTGTTTTTTCTTTGGTACCAAAGATAATATAATATTTTCACTTTTTTATTTTTCCTTCTTTCATTAAATATTTATAAGACTTTGAGGGTAACTTAATAATGAAGAATGCATGTGTAAAATACCAAGAGAGTCAATTAAGCTCAGAGTCATGCATGTAAATGAATGATCCTTTCTCGTAATTTCGTTGTTGCTTCTTTGCTGAGCTCCCGAGAAAAGCTTTATACACTTTCCAAAAGAGAGTACTACAGATTCCCAGACCTGCATCCACATCTAACTAATTAAAGTAGTTGCTGATGTCATCGTGCGATTTATTAAGAAAATTAGTTGTTTACAAAAATTTAGATAAGTATTTATATGACCTCTGTTTGCTGGAGTTACTAATGCTCGTGTGTTTATGTTTTTGTTTTTGTTTTTGTTTTTCCTTTACCTTCCCTTTCCTGAGCCGAGGGTCGATTAGAAATAGCCTTTCTGCCCTTTCGGGTAGGGGTAAGGCCTATCTACATATTACCCTCCTCGGATCCCACTTTATGGGATTATACTGAGAATTTTTTACAAAAAATTTCTTCATATTCATTTCAACCCTTGGATCAAAATCTCACATATCCACCGAAATTCGCCAAATTACATACCGATAAAGAAACATGAACAAGTATAAAATAAGAGAAACAGAGCAGTAACACATGAGACGACGAATCAGATCGTCACACAACCTTACGATGAAATCCATATTTTTCTAACAACTTTACAAAATGTCGATATCAGAAGTAGGTGACTACATTATCGATTATCGCTCTTGGAATGGCAAATCGAGTGAAATTTTCTTCTTCAAAAAGCCTATGATTTACTTTGCACCATTTGTTAGGAGTGCCACGTCTTCTATCCACTTGTAGTCCTGATAATAATAATATCATATTTGTAAAATTCAATAAAATAGGCATCAATTAATATGTGTATGATAGTAAATTATGCATAAATATGCGAAGTAAAAGCGAACCGGATAGAGTAAAATGGTTAAGAGACAGAATGCGAAATTATTGTGAAACCTACCGCTAACCAAAGTTTTCCTATATAAAGGAGCATAGAGAGAAGTCATTCTTCCCCATCAAAAGAAGTTTAAAAAAACACAGAGGGAAAGAGAGAGGGGGAAGTAGAAGTGTTGAAAACACAAAATGAGCAACCCAAATGGCAAAGGCAACGATTCTTCATTGTCAAAAACAATGGGTGTTGTTGCTGGTATGGCTTTTGCTGCATGGGGTCTTTCAAAAATGATAGGGTCATCGTCAGCAGAAATAGAAGAAGAAAACAACAACAACAATAACAAGCTGATGAAAAAACCAGGGGCAGAGGGTTATATGGCCAGGGATGACTTTGAAAAAGATCCAAAAACTTATTTCCAGGACCTTCGTCACAAGAAATGAAACCGAATGAAATATACATCATCCTAGTACTGGTTTTTATTCCCCTTTCTTATGTTGTCTTGAAATGTCTTTACTATGAGTATGTGAACTGCTCTTTTTGTTTCAGTGGAAAGGCAGTATTCCAAATCCTGAAATCTTAGTAATTCTGTTGGTGAGGATTTGATTTTCCACCTTGTATTCCTTGTTTCCCTCTCACTCTTCCAATATATAATAAAAATCTATAAATTATATAAAGGAGGGCTTAAGAAAGTGGCATATCTATTTGGTTAAGAATCACACTTATCTTTTTTTCTCAAATTTTTGATGTTTTTTTCTATTTATTTATGTGCTACATTAGGAAAATCCAAAAAATCATTGTTTAATTACATTCTCTTAATTATTATATCTCCCTCTTAATCTTCCTTCTCGCCCATTTTTTTCCAATTTAGAAGCCTACAGCAAGTCTCTATCATTAATTTAGTGATCAGTCAAGCATATATACCGTGAAGCCAACTCAGTTGCCCACGTTTTAAAAAACTAATATATCTAAAGCATATTAACTCCATCTGGTGTTAGTATTAAAATCACATTTTTTTCCACGTTTTAGTACACTGGAAGGGAATTCTGAAGTCGATAATGCCTTGATACCCTTGCATTATTTCTGCGGCCTGGAGCTTTCACCATCTTCACATTTCCTTTTTTACCTTTGCAGCAGCAACCACATAGGTAAAAGAAAATTAGCACCAACTCAATTAAAATGGTAAAAGCTACTGGAGATTGGATCCAACTTTGCACTAAACTTGATATTTTAAGTGTCTCCTTTGTATTTTTCACCATATTTTCTACTGACTTCAATTTTTCTATTCCAAATTCCATGGCTTTCTCTACTTCTCACTAGATCTGTCTGTCTGTGGATGGATGCTTTTGTTACAATGAGAGACCAAGTGGGGTTTTTCATTTAAGATGAACAGTGTTCATATACAATTTCACACGTACGGTTTGATATTAATTTTCATAACTACTCCACCTAACTTTGATTCAACTACCTTATTTATTACTCCCTCCCGTCCATCATACGTGACCATTTTACCTTTTTATTTTGATCCAAATAAGTATTCATTTACATAATTAAGAAGGAATTAATTTTATTTTTTCAATATATTTTTCTTTTATTTACATATTCCAATGTGTCAAAGTATCAAAATTAAGATTAATTTAGTAAATACATATTTTTTCTCTAGGAGTTTGTATTTTCTTAATGGGTTTGTCAAAAGTAAAATGGTTAGTTATTGTGGACGTGGGAGAATAGATTGGAACAATCATAAAGCTACAAAAAATATTACTCCTTTCACCCTAATTTATGTGATATTTGATCACGCCTTATAAAAAGGACAATGCGATCGCTGCAAATATATACTCAAGTATTACACACGGGGTCGAATCCTCATAGAGTTAACCTACCAACTACAATCTTCAAAACCCAACAAAACTTCCTAACCAGCTTCCCAAATATTCAAATATCTCTTTGAGCGGTTTCTAATAACTACTTTTGTAAAGAATTAATTAACTGAAGTAATAACTGAATGTGTTGTAAATAATAATGAGAAAGATTAAGGTGATGATTTCCCCTTATGGAATTCCTTCTGTTTATGCTCATACAAATTTGTCAATACCTCTCTATCAATCATGAACAGTAATTCTACCGTAATTCTCTCCTGAGCAATTACAATAATTTACTATTGCACTATTTCGAGCTACCCTAGTTTGTTTTAATTATCACATTTCACTTTTGATTGCACCTAAGGTTTCGTTATTCCTAATTCTACCTTTAAATCCGCAATTATAGATTCCTCTAATAATCTAAGTATGGTGTTGTTCAACAATAACTTAAATATGCACTCTTTTTCAAGTTATGCACACTAAATAGACACAGTTAATTGAGGATCCTATCAATTAACTACAACAAAAACGAAGTTGAACAAATAAAAATTTAACTAATAATTTGTATTCACATAAACCAGAAGTTCATCAACCAATAGGTTCCATCACAACATTACTATAAGTTATAATTTTTCTGATTTGAGAATGTGTTTATGTACTCATCGGGTTGCGGGTACCGGTATTAATTGATGCAAGCTAGTAGAAAAAAGACGAATGACATTTCGCTAGAAGTCTTTAAAATTTGTAATATCCTAACTAATTAAATATTCTTTAGAAAAGGAAACGTTATTGTCACAAGAAGTAAGAATCATAGGAGTAATTTGCAATTTCCGATGAATTGTCTCTGATAGGAACTTGCAATTTCCCACTCCAACCATTTTAGAGAACAAATTTTAAACACGGGCCCAGGGAATATTTTAAAAAAGCGAAAGCTGTTTTCTCTTTTTTTTTTCATCACTCTTTAATTAATGAATAATTGTGATTTTACTAAAGTGCAATAATTTCTTTTGTTGCTTTGCTTTCAAGCTGTGACCGATCACTGATACACGTATGGCTCTAAAGTGTAAAGAGTACAATCATTGTTTTCACTTTTTCGTTCTTACTTATTACTAATCTCAAAGACTTTCTTGACAAAACATATATCGATATAAAAATATTAAAATTAGGCTTCGAATGCAACTTTTTCTTTTTTTTAATTATACATATAGTAATGAGGAGAATTATGGAGTGGATTACAAGATGAAAAATCAAACTCTCTTCAATAACTAAAAGTAACAGCTTGTTTGGATGGTTATTCCTATTGTATCCTATTATTATCCTAAAACAATATTTGTTTTGATTGTTTTATTGAAATTGGTTGTATTGTATTGTTAAATTATTATTCCGGGATAATGAAAAGTCTCCTTTTTTGAAACAACTAATTTGATATGGTGGGATCATTTCCTATTTTTTTTAACAATTATACTCTAACTTATTACTCCACAATTCTATTTTACTCTTTATCTTTTTTTTTCTTTTTTTTTCTTCTATTTTAACTTTAAGTCTCCAACTTCTAACATACTTTATTTATTTTTTCAGTACTTCTGCCACCAACATTAAAAGTGTTTTGCTGCCTTCTATTTTAATTTTTCTCCTAATTTGATTTTAACTCAATTCTAATTAATTGTGCTCACTTGTTTTGTCATCTTCTGTTTTGCTTTCTTAAGGTGCTTTGCCTTCTTCTGTTTATTTTTTTAAAATTATTCTATGCATAATTTTAGATAAATTCAATATTTAAATAATTAAGGGTATTTTAGTAAACTTATCAGTTACAGTATAGTACGATACAATCAAACCAAACAGGAAAATATTATTTAACCATAACAAACAATACAATGTATTCAAACATTGTATTCATAAAACGATACGAGCACTCGACTCAAATTACTCAACAAATGTTCAACAACAGTTGAACTGGGACTCAGGCCATGAGCCTTAGCCGAATTGATTCAACCATTGTTGAATCAGTACTCGAGCTACGAGTCCTCGACTCAAATTACTCAACAAATGTTCAACAACAGTTGAACTAGGACTCACACCATGAGCCTTCGCAGAATTAATTCAACCATAGTTGAATCAGTACTCAGGCTACGAGCCCTCGACTCAAATTACTCAACAAATGTTCTACAATAGTTGAACTGGGACTCAGGCCATGAGCCTTCACCAAATTAATTCAACCATAGTTGAATCAGTACTCGGGCTACGAGCCCTCGACGCAAATCACTCAGCAAGTATTCAACAACAGTTGAAGTGGGACTGAGGCCAAAAGCTTTCTCCGAATTGATTCAACCATAGTTGAATCAGTACTCGGGCTACAAGCCCTCGACTCAAATTACTCAACAAATGTTCAACAACAGTTAAACTGGGACTCAAGCCATGAGCCTTCGCCGAATCGATTCAACCATAGTTGAATAAGTACTCGGGCTACGCTCCCTCGACTCAAATTACTCAACAAATGTTCAACAACAGTTGAACATGGACTCAGGCCATGAGCCTTCGCCGAATTAATTCAACCACAGTTGAATCAGTGCTCGGGCTACGAGCCCTCGACTCAAATTACTCACTAAATGTTAAACAATAGTTGAACTGGGACTCATGCCATGAGCCTTCACCGAATTAATTCAACCATAGTTGAATCAGTACTCGGGCTACGAGCCCTCGACTCAAATCACTCAACAAATGTTCAACAACAGTTGAACTGGGACTCAATCCATGAGCGTTCGCCGAATTGATTCAACCATAGTTGAATCAGTACTCGGGCTACGAGCCCTCGACTCAAATTACTCAACAAACGTTCAACAACAGTTGAACTGGGACTCAAGCCATGAGCCTTCGCCGAATTAATTCAACCATAGTTGAATAAGTACTCGGGCTACGAGCCCTCGACTCAAATCACTCAACAAATGTTCAACAACAGTTGAACTGGGACTCAAGCCATGAGCCTTCGCCGAATTGATTCAACCATAGTTGAATCAGTACTCGGGCTACGAGCCCTCGACTCAAATTACTCAACAAACATTCAATAACTGTTGAACTAGGACTCATGCCATGAGCCTTCGCCAAATTAATTCAACCATAGTTGAATAAGTACTCAGGCTACGAGCCCTCGACTCAAATTACTCAACAAATGTTCAACAACAGTACCTCGGATTCTTCAGGGCTGTTCAAGCGTATTTTCCATGATTTTTGCACAAATAGCCTTTTTTACCTTCTTTTGACTCCAAAATTGCTCATTTAGCCTTCCTCAACTATTGTGTACCTATAACACACGAAAAACACTGATAAGAGCATTTTGTCATCATATATATTATCAAAACAACATTAAAATATGATTATTTAGAGTATAAATATAGTAAAATTCATCTATTATCAATACTCTTTTATTTTGAGTCTATGCCAAAAAGAATGACATCTTTCTATATTTAGAATTAATCTGACTTAAACGTTCTCATTGTACCATTAATGAAATAATATATAACTAACAAATATCTAATACTTATTTTAGATCACACTTGTCAAAAGTTTTTTTTTAAATGGCGTCCAAGTCAAGTGCCGAGAAGGAGATAATAGATAATTATTTTTTCATCCGCCTAAACTTTAATTAGCAAAATTACAAATACATGCATTGATGAAAGATAACAAGTACTCCCTCCGTTTTCTATTAAATAAGGTAGTTTGACTCGGCACAAAATTTAAAAAAAATAAAAAAATATTTTGAAACTTGTGATCTTAAAAGCTTAAGGGGTAAAAAGTTTGTGGGACCATGATATTTATTTGGCTATAAAAGCTTCTCCTTAAGAGTAAATAAATCAAATAAAAGAGTTTAAAGTTAAATTATTTTCAAATTTAAAAATATATTATTTATTTTAGAACAAATTACAAAAACATCTCACTGAACCGAGGAAATAACAATAAAATAGTAAAAGCTACGCACAACCTGACCGGACACGGTCCGGAACTGAAATAATGTTCAAAACAACAAAAAATACCAAAATAAACCAAAAAAAAAAAAATACACAATTACCTATTTCGCAGTATAAAACTGCGAATTGCACTAACGGCCGTTAGTGCAATTCGCAGTTTTATACTGCGAAATAGGATTTTTTATTTTTTTTTTTTAAAAAATGGCCGTGTTTTCAAGAGTGGCCTATTTCGCAGTATTGTACTGCGAAATAGGCTATTTCGCAGTACAATACTGCGAAATAGGCTGCAAATGGGCCCACTTTTTAATTAAAAATCATAATTCGTAGTTTTGTAGTGCGAATTTGATTCTCAAAATTTTCTTATTTATAGACGACTGAACTTCGTCAAAACTATATCAACACAAATTCGTTTTTTCTCTCTTCTCCTTATCAATCCATTATTTATAATGTCTCAAGTTGCCAAAATGAGGGTTTCATTGTATTGGGGGGGTGAGGTTATTGTGGATAATAACTCAGTGAGGTATAGCTCTCCTCCACATTGTCATGTTAAATTGCCGCTTAATATGCAATACAATACTTTGGTATCGTTGTTACGTAAAAAAATGAGTGAGCGGAGGCGTTCGGTTAGCATTAAAGTAACCGGAAGATTTCCTTATTCAGTGACTCCGCATGGGTTTGCTTATTATTCGGAGTTTAACATTGACGATGATGAAAGTCTTAGAGATTTTTTGCGGGTTCCGGACGAATATAGAGAATACATTGTAATAAAATTATTAGAAATGTATGTCAAGGTTGAAGACCTTAGTAGTAATGAGGGAGTGCGTATAAGTGATAACCCACATTCATCGGATGGTTATTTTGGAGGAGCATTAGGCAGACAGGTTGGAGATGGAAGAGGTTCTCTTGATTTGAATTTGTCACCACAGGCGAATGAGGAGCCATAAAATAATGTTACTACTTCGTATAATGAAGAAGACGACCGGTAAACTTAAATTTAGTGAAATCTTTTTCTTTATGTTTTATTTGGATTTGTATTTATAGTTGTAATTTTCATAGGGTGTATCGTCCGGAATTGAATTTGACAAATTATGACCACGTCCCTAGTTGGAATTTGCAAAAATCTGCAGTATTGGAGCACGGTGGTCCCTCTGGTAGTTATCAGCAACCTCAAGAAAGCCAGCATGAGACTTCAAGACAATACGAGTTGTAAGTATAGTGATGTAGTGATATGTACATTTAAATTTCAAGAAAATACTATTAGGATACTTAAATTTTTGTTGGTTATATGCAGTGAAAACGAGCTTCTAGAAGCTCCTGGACTAACAAAGTTGCCCGTACACGATGTTTTTACTCGTGACTTAGCAGATGCGCAGAGTCAGGAGGATGATAGTGATTACGATAACAATGCGGATGAGTCTGGTGATGAGACACCCTTCCGTGAGGAGGGTGATGATGTGGAGGATGACGATGAGGAGGAGGAAGTGAATGTGGAGCCTGATTTGACTAGGGAGCATGTTCCTCCTCCTCCCCCGGTCTGTCGAAGAGTGTATGAATCCCACGTGCCTTTTCATGAGAGAAATATTCCATACCTGGATAATTTGCCTGCCATGCCTAATGTTGATGCATTGACAAGGGATTATGATGAATTACGATCGAAGATGTGGGATGAATGTAGACCAGGTGTTGTTACAAAAGGCATGTATTTCCCTGACAAAGCGCGCCTAGTTAGGGCTGTAAAAATCTATACCATAAGGGAGTCTCGTGAGATGACGATAAATGAGTCAACTAGGGATAAATACAAGGTTGTATGTCGCCGGTGGTTCTTGGGCTGTCATTGGATGCTTCGTGCTACAAAGAAAAAATCTGGTTTGTGGAAAATTGGTAAATTTATTAGCGATCATAGATGTGAAATGGACACATTCAATGAGAACCACTTCAACCTGGATGTTGACTTGATTTCTCTTGTCTTGGTTCCATTTTTGGAAGTGTCTATTAGATTTAAGATTAAAGAGTGTATTACAGTTGTCCACAAGGAGTATGGTTGTACTATAAGTAAAAGAAAGGCATATCTCGGTCGCAAACGTGCCTTTGAACTAATTTATGGCGACTGGGATAAGTCCTTTTCAAATCTTCCCAGGTACATGGCTGCACTGCAACAATTTAACCCCGGTACTATTGTTGAATGGAGGCGCGAGCGAAGTCCTGGCAGGCCGGAATTTATATTCAACTATGTATTTTGGTCATTTAAACCAGCAATAGATGGTTTTGTGCATTGTCGTCCTGTAATTTCCGTAGACGGTACTCATGTCTATGGAAAGTATGATATTAAGCTTTTGATTGCAGTTGCTATAGATGCCAATGTCCAAATATTTCCACTTGCTTTTGCCATTTGTGCGAACGAAAGTGAAGAGACGTGGACGCAATTCTTGAACCACTTGAAGCAACACGTTGTGAAACAGCGTTCAGGTATTTGTCTAATTTCTGATCGCCATGGTGGTATTTTAAGTTCTGTACGTCACTTGGCTGAATGGCAGGCACCGCATGCATACCACCGTTACTGTGTGAGGCACCTAAAGGCCAATTTTCAAAAGAGATTTCCTGACAAGGCGTTGCATGACTTAATGTGGATGGCTGCAACTGAGCACCAGCTGTGTAAATTCAATAGGTGCATGGAAGCAATCCGGCAGTTGGAACCACGAGCCTATAGTTGGTTGATGCAACATGACACTCAAATGTGGACATTGCATGCTGATGGTGGCATACGATGGGGAGCCCTCACCACGAATGTGTCGGATTCATTTAATGGCTTGTTGAAATCTGCCCGTGGACTGCCTGTCACTGCCATGGTCCGCATGACTTTCAAACAGAGTGCAGACAGATTTGTTGAAAGGCATGCAGCTGCATCGTCATTGTTGGATAGAGGTGTTGAATTTATGCCAAAACCCATGGAAAGATTCGAAAAGTACAGGAAGCGAGCACAGTGGCATTCTTATCTTCAGTACGACAATGAACAAGGTGTTTTCGAAGTTAAGACAAGTAATCGTGCACACCGTGGGAATAATGTACACACGGTGAATGAAAGTAGAAGGTTATGTTCGTGTGGGAAATGGACCATCTACCACATGCCGTGCCCACATGCATTGAAGTGCTTTCAACAAGTTGGCTATGGGGCAACAAACTACATTGATAGGCACTACAATGTTGCAGCATACGTAGACACGTATAGTGGGAAGTTGCATCCTTTAGGTGCCGAGCATTATTGGCCGACGGAACCTTTTAAGTTGGTATGTAACAAGGAGTACTTGCGCAAGTTGAGAGTACAAAAGAGAACACGTATACCAAACCAAATGGATGTTGGTGAGTCTGTTTATGCACGTAAATGTAGCATATGCTCCCAAACCGGACATGACCGTCGTAAATGTCCTTCAAGGTGCAAGTTCGTCCAATGTACCCAACTATCAACCATAACATTAGTTCCTTATTTTTGTATTATTAGTTGTAATATATGTATGTAGTACCTTTTGTGCATTTGAAATAAAATTATTCTTCAAATTACGTATGTTGTTGTAATTTTCTTAATGTGATGTTGTGCACTTTTAAATAGTGTATAATAATACGAAAAGTGAAGTTATGAACAAGCATGTGAATAGTCATATCTATGTCATTTCGTCCATGTAATTCGTAGATCAATACTACAAATATAAATTTGTCCTTTTATTTGAAAAAACCTTAAAATTATGTGATTTTTAGTGCCTAGTAATTCGTAGTTCAATACTACGAAATGTAATTCGTAGTTCAATACTACGAAATGTAATTCGTAGTTCAATACTACGAAATGTAATTCGTAGTTCAATACTACGAAATGTAAAGTTGTCACTTCTTACGAAAAAGCTGCATTTTTTTGTAATTCGTACTTTACAAAAAGTTGTCACTTCTTACGAAAAAACTGCATTTTTTTGTAATTCGTAGTTTAATACTACGAAATGCAAATCGTAGTATTATATAACGATTTATGTTTATGTTGCCTATAAATACGGGGCTCATTACCGTCATTACATGTGCTTAAAATCTTACAAAGCGCAAATATTTCTTGCGAACGTTTCATATTTTCAAAGTGTGTTACTGTGCAATATTTTAAATGGCTCAATATGGAACACCAGTGTGTTACTGTGGAAAAAATGTGTGCAACAAACATGTTGGGAAGGTGATGATGTTGGACGCCACTACTGGATGTGCATGAACCGGATGGATTGCTACAAAAATCCGAATGAGCCAATGTGTGAGTTCAATGAATGGGCTGAGGAACAGTGTCTCCAAGCAAACTACAGAGAACGAATGCTTAATCTGCATAATATGTGGTTAGCGCAAGCAGAAAGCAGCTACAATAGCAATATAAGAAGGATACAACTCAGGGACGAGGTGAGGGAAGAAAAAAACAAAAAACTAAGAGCAGAATGGAAATTGGCATCAGCTATGGGAGAAAACCAAAAAAATAAACAGGAAATTGCGGAGCTTAAGGCGAGAGTAAAAGAGTTAGAAGACGAACAAGAACGACTGCTAGAACAATTTAAGTGGCTAGAACGCAGAATAAATGGAAGCTCATAGTCGAAACAATTCGTACTATGTGTTTAGTTGCGTTTTAGATTTGTCTACTTGATTTTACTCTCGTTTAAGTGTCATTTCAGTTTAACTGTAATAGTATGTTTGTGTTTGTATTGAACAATTTTAAGTTTTATGGGAATATTATGTTGTAAGTTTTATTGGAATGTTATGTTTGTGTTCTATTTTATATATAGATATTTGGCTCATTGTTCTATTTATTGCTTTAGTTATATTTGAATTGGAAGTGTTGTTTATAGATATTTGGCTCATTGTTCTATTTATTGCTTTAGTTATATTTGAATTGGAAGTGTTGTTTCTACTATTAATGCTATGTTTGTATGTATACATTAATGAAATCAAAAAATATTTATTTATTCAGAATAAATATTATTTACACAAGTGTATATACATAATGAAATCAATGAGTGCCGCATGCTTTGTGCCTCAAATTTGCTGTTGGCCTAAGCCGCATCCCCTGTCGGTCTGGCACACTATCTGGATCATCATCGTCAAGCCGCCTTTTTATGGGAGGATGTGCAGCGGCATCTACAACACAACTTGCAGGGTCGGAGGAATAGGCCGTTGGGCCGGCACCAACCTATAAAAAATAAGTAATGTTAGATAAAATATGAGAGGTATTTAAATTATTATGGTTAACAAATTATTTCTCTCACAATGGTCTCGTCGAGGTCCTGCGTATATTCATCGATGGTCAGCTCATCATCGCATGTAGTATGGTCAACCATGGTCTGAGATGAAGACTGCATAAAAACAGATGTAATGAATTTATTGCATCGAAAGTAAAATAATGTAGAATTGAAAAACAAAAGTAATACAAACATACCGCATCAAATGCAAGGGACGATGTATAACTCAACCTACGACCGCCATCCACGTCACGGGTCGGCCGATGCTCAGCTGCAGTAGATGTGCCAGCGAAGTACTCATGTACATCCCCGTCAAAGGTACCCTCATACGACCCTGGCAGCAGCATACCCTCATACGACAACTGAAGGTCGTGTGAGGGCAATGACAACTGAAGGTCGTATGAGGGCATGTTGCTGCCAGGGTCGTATGAGGGCATGCTGCTAGAAGGGCCAGCTGGATGGGTCATAAAACCCCGCTGCATCATGCTGGAAGGGTCAGCTGGACGAGGCACATAACCCTCCTGCTCATCTCCAAACCCCCCAGCTCCAAACCCCTGCAGGTGGGTCGACCGGCTCCTCAACACCCCCTCGCCGTGCACGTCGTCGTCGTCCCTTGCGAGCCCTAGCCCCTGCACGGGGGACTGGCCTACCCCTCCGGTACGCGTCTGCATCCATATAATCGGGCTCATCATCTAACCTATTGCCCTCCCTCGCCTCTTCCAGTCCCATACGACACATCTGGGCAACCATCTGTGCAAAGTCAACCAGTCCAGGGTTGTCTTCAGACTGCTGGGTATCGACACTAGCCTGGTAGACCCGGTGAAACCAACTAACCTGTGAAATAAGTCAATTAGTAAGTAAATTACTCTATGCCATAATTATATGATATTAATAAGTCAAAATAACATACCAGTGACTCGTGTCGTCCGGCATACGGTCTGTACCGGCCGTCAAGCATGTGGATGGGGTTCCCGACATACTTCCGGGTGTGACGTCTGTACCAGTCCTCATAAATTGCAATAGTAGCCTCCTGGTATGGTGTCGGTGGTGGCGGGATGCACTGAGCTCGCTCCTCCCAATAAACTACCTGGTCACGCAGCCACGCTACATAATCCCGGCTAATGTTGTGACGGTCGTCACGCCGATAATGAGTAGGGTCCCAGGAGGGATCACTCGGTACCGGCTGATGACGACCAAACCGACGAAGCACACGCTCCGTCGCATGATACTCAACAAATTCCCAGAATATCAATGGGACGGAGATGCTCCATATGAGCCGGTCTGCCGAGCAAATAGCAGGTAGGTGCGCAAGTAGCTCATCAGTGTACGGCATCTAGATGAACTACAACAAATAACAATAAATTAGTATGCAAGGTACAACTACATTTAAAACAACCAACTTTATGTACATGTTTACCTGTCCAGTATGCAACATATCCAACTGGTCCCTAATAAGGGGGAGATTGTGGTGCACATCCACTCTTCGGTAATTCCCCCGCCGGAGAATCCATCTCACAGCTAGCGGGAGGGGCGGATAGTCCT
Source organism: Nicotiana noctiflora (assembly GCA_032618575.1). Lineage (NCBI taxonomy): Eukaryota > Viridiplantae > Streptophyta > Magnoliopsida > Solanales > Solanaceae > Nicotiana > Nicotiana noctiflora. The sequence goes on from JASVEL010006741.1 coordinate 29,456, forward strand.
GTGCCGGCAGAGGTGGCTGTAGTGGCATGATACGCTGCCACGCCCAAACCTAACAAAAAATATTGATGTAAATTATCAGTCATTTTAAAATATATAATTTGTGCTTAATTAATTTTGAAAGTATTTTTCACCTGCAGTAGTGGCAAAAAACCACCAATATCAATAGCTGCACCGATGCTAGCCCGGCACATGCTCATGTAGAGATACGCCAGAACAGCAGCTGCCCAACTGTACCGATGCACCTGCTCCATATCCTCCAGAGGCTGGAGAAACCGCATCGATATCTTGTTCCCCGACGTGTTGGGAAACAAGACACACCCAAATAGCATGAGTAATGCCATCCGAGTGAAACGGATAATCCACAGGTCCTCTGTCTCTTGCGTGAACTGTGGATGCAACTCCGCCATGAACGCTCTAATGACTGATAGCTGGACACCACAACCACCAAGGTCGCCCTCCGGGTGCAAACCTGTCATCCGTTCCATCACATCCGCCAGCTGTGCGCGGGTCATCCGTCTCCACTCCCGGGGCAGTGTCAATGCGCGGCCCTCAATGCGCAATCCATAGAGCACCTGAACATCCTCAAACGTGATGGTGGCCTCTCCGGTGGGCAAGTGAAAAGTATGCATCTCTGGTCGCCACCGCTCTATCAACGCCGTGACGAGAGACCAATCGAGCTACATCCATCCAGCTGAACAATCGTATAGAAGCTATAAGCCTATAGGCGCTCGACTACACGACCATGGAAAGTATGCTCCGCCATGAACTCCCACAAATCGTCGGGCCTCTTGGGGCGGAGAGGCTGCTTATCC
>JASVEL010006742.1:0-64426 GCA_032618575.1 Nicotiana noctiflora
ATGGTTGGTCATCAGTAAAAGTGCATTGTTGAGTGTAAAATGTACTAATCTAATTCGCTATAGCAAATAAACATAAAAGCAAGAAAGGACACGTTGTTGGAGAAAATAACCATGAATGAAGGTAAATGAAGCACGGACAATAATTGACAAGAAAATGGATAAGATTGAAGAAGATGATGGTTAGTCTATGAGTTATGACAATACCAACATCTGAAGGTACCACACTCTGCAACCTTCTTGTCTTGACCACTGATATTGTCTCGCCAGTTTCTTCCACAAAAGTACACATAATGAAACACTGAAGTCATAGTTATGGGTTAATGCTGAAAGTTTTCCCTTGTGTATCCAGCTTCAAAATTTGTTGAGGCTTCTGTCTTGATCCTTGAGAATAGACTCATAGATCATCCTCTTAGGATAGGAGCTAGATATGTGTATATGCAACATCTCATATCCATTTAATATGATTTTGCCCACTATTGCACATACAGGGGTCTTTTTTAGTTATTTCAGTAAATTAAAACAGGATGTTGTTTGTATCAATCTCCCAAATTTGAATCTGAATTTAAGAGGGATAGAAGGATTATTACTTCCATTTGATGCTAAAACAATAACTCCCCTATAGCTGAGTTTCTTTAGGGATGTAACATTTGAATTTTTGTGCTTTAACTGCACAATGCATTTATTTAATATACCTTATCAAAACTGAGTTTATTTAATCCATGCCTTAATAATCTCCGCTTGTTATTTTTGAATCACTTCTACAACCACAAATTACTGCAACTTGACCTCAATACCTCAAGACGTATAACTTTAATTTTCCTATTTACTTGTGAATTTCATTCTCCAGTCAACAGAGCAATCAGCAGCAGACAGACAGTAATGCTGCCTTGGAGTTGATTAACAGCGTCACAGGTGCTGACGAGGAGGGCCGATCTCGCCAACGGATTCTGACCTATGCTGCCCGGAGGTTTAACTAATCTTTAGCACCATTTTAGTTAGGGTGTCACGTATCTTAATTGGGCCTAGGTTGTGAAATTCCAATTTCCAATTTCATGACCAGTTAGTTTGTAAATCTAGAGGTTTCCAGACATTTCACATTCTACAAGGAGTTCGAGTTCTCTTTTTCATTTATTTGATAGATTATGATTTTATCGAGGGTCGTAGGATAGAGGCTTCTAGGATAGAGGCTTCTAGATTGTTCGTACTCCTTTCTCGGGGTTGGGTGAGGCGTGAGGATTCGTGTATTGGTTTGTGTTCCGTCATGGTAGTCATTTCTGGTAGCTACTGTTTTAATATTATTGCATGCCAGTTTATTTATGGTACATATGACTCTTTTGTTTAGATAATTATTTATGCGATGTATGCTGGAGTAACTAACTGTTTGTGTTTTTGTTTTTGTTTGCCTTTCTCTTCACTGCGCCGAGGGTCGATTGGAAACAGCCTCTCTGCCCTCTCGGGTAGAGGTAAGGCCTGTCTACATATTACCCTCCCCAGACACCACTTTGTGGGAATATACTGGGTTGTTGTTGTTGTTGTTATGATTTTATCGAGATATCTCCAGCACTCCATCACTAAGTGGGGGCTGGATATGTACATTACAAAAGGCAAAACAAATCTCGGAATCGAATTTAATGATTCGGTCAGCTCCGAAAGGTCATTTATGAGCTAGGAAGCCGATCGGAAGTGAATTTGGAGGAGCATTTGTATCTATCTAATGATTCCTTTTTCTCTTCAGAATATTGTTGATTTCTTTCACCGTAAATCATCCACCATACAATTGCACTAAGTTATTCAAATTTCGAACTTTACCAATTCCTCATCTGGGTCATAGATCCTTTGTTGTCCTTGGTATGGTCCATTTCACCTCAAATTTCTTCATCAAAAATAGCATGCTCCATACTGATTGATTAGCTTACACTGATTGATTAGCTTACATTGAACGAAGAGATGATTCATAATCCTCGTACAAAACACATTATAGATGTATATATCCTCTGTGGGTTGTGCTGGGTTAGGAAAGCCTCTTTAGCCACCAAGTTAAACATACCACTCTATAGGGGGTTTCTTTTTCCAGGAATTTCTTCCATGGGCGATCAGGATGTGAGATAGTACCTTTATAGAGTAGTTTGTAACTGGATTTGATAGCGTATTCACCGTGCGCTCTGCACAAAATTGTTTTTCTAAAATAGAAGAATTAATTGAATACTTTGAAATGTTCTGGTAGGACTCCTAATGAACAGCTATTTTCAGGAAGGAAGAAAAAGAAGAAACTTTGAAACCTTGGCACTCCTTGAATTTCTAAAAATGCTCTCTATTGCGAAATGTGCCAAGTTTCTCCTCTCCCTCCTCTTTCCCCTCCAAAGCTCCGGCATAGCCTTTTCCGATGAAGCACCTATATTTGCCTAGCTATGGATCGGGGACTCACTTTTATTTCTAGCGAGAAAACTTTTCAGTTAGTTAGTATTAATGAGGAAGTTGATAGATGGTTTGTTCTTACAGAGCATAGCAGGAGATTCACAAGCAAGATTAAGATTAACGAGAGTAACCTTCGATGGGTATGTGAAGCTCTGATTCAAGCTTCGTTACAGACTGGTAACAAGTGCAGGAGATGGGGAATGAAGATACAAGCATATACTTTCAGAGTAATACAGAATTTCAACAGCTATGGGAGGTTTATCAGAGTCGAATCTATCTTAGTGGAATACAAGGCCGCCATTATTATTCCAGAAAGCAGTTACAATAAAGGATGGGAGACATAGCAAGGAAGATATAAGGCTATTTAGGGGCTTATGTGGACCTAAGATTCTATCTTGCCGACGAGTCCAGGTCCTATGTGGAAGCTGCTAAGATTACTCGATGGCCATCAGAAATCAGTGGTGCAATAGGGGAAAAGCAGGATCCAATGATGGAGGAAATTGGCACTGAAACTTTCTTGTCGAAGTGTCTCATAGGCCAATTCAACTTTAGCCCAAACTCAGTGGTGATTCAAAAATGGTTCGCTGGCAGATGGCAGGTCACAGCTGGGCTCAAAGTCACGTCGATCAACCACAATTAGTTTCTGTTCGAGTTTCCATCCAGGCTAGAAGCAAACAGAGTCATAGCTGGTGATTGGTTTTGGAATGGAAGGAGATTGTCCCTGGAATGGTGGTCTCCGGTGGCCGGAACAGTGATGACAAGGAAAAAATCAGAGTATATGGGTGAGAGCTTTCGGAATCCCACTCCACGCATGGACCTCAAACATATTCAAGTTCATCGGCGACAAGTGTGGCGATTTCATCGGAATTGATGAGGATACCAAGCATAAAGTGCATCTGTTTTGGGCTCGTATTTGTGTGAAGAATAGCAAGGAGGAACTTCCAAAAAGCCTGGAGTTGATCAAGGAAGATTGGGGCTTCGAAATTTCATTATTAGAAGACCATTTTGCTAAAATCAGGCCGGCCGGAGCTTTTTCATATGGCGGAGCAAAAGGATCACATGCAGAAGCTGGTACCTCGAGCCTTGCACCAAGAACAGTAGTCACTCACGTGGGAGGAAACCCTAGCAGCTTTAATTTGAAAAAGGATGTACCTGTCAATCCAAAGGGTAAAGGTTTAATTGTACCAGGGAATAATGAAGGAAGTGGGCCCAATATTACTATTAAAAAATTGGGCTTGAAAGCTGACCAAAGTTATTATAAAAAAGGCCCAAAAAGAAAAGCCCAAGTGAAGGAATCAAAGCTACTAAAAGAAAAGACCATCTGGAGGGTTGTTGGCCACAAGCCCAACCCTTATGTGAATAAGTTCAAAGCCTTGGTGGTTCATTCTCTGGACTCTGAAGAAATTAAGACAGGAGCCCTCCATAGCTCCCCTGCAATAGCAAAACTCAGATACCAGTCTCTCAGATGCAGATGATGAAGCCACTCAACATCCAAGAATCCATAAACCACTGTGCATCAATTCCCAGAATATGGACTTGGTTTCGGTATCTAACACAGACTTCTCCTCCCAAGCAGTCTATGAAGCTCTGCCATTGACATGGTACGAAGGGGGGCCAGTCAGCAAATTGATAAACCATCCATTATCGAGACCTCGAAGTGGACTAAAATAACCATGGTTAAGGCATGCAAGGCTTTCGGAATTAATGCGGCTGGGTTCGAGCATGATCTTTTAGGTTTAATATTGCGAATGGAGCAAAGGAGACAAGCTCAAATTCAACAGCAGGAGTCACAACAAAAATCAGGGAAAGGGAAGAAAACTAAAGGAGAAGGGGAAAGAAAGAGGTTACTCTTTGGGATCAACTATGACAGAAAAGGGCAACATGACAGTGGGTCAAGGGGTAGGCACTACAAATCCTTCTCTGGATGAAGCTTAAAATCCTGAGTTGGAATGTGAGGGGGTTGAATGAAGAGGAGAAAAAGAGCACTATTAAATCTCTCATTCAAAAATGGAGGGTGGATATCTTATGTCTGCAGAAAAACAAAGATCGAAGACTGGTCCAACAGATTGACTCAACAATTATGGGGTAACAGGTGGGCTGATTGGGTTGAATTAAAGGCAAGTGGAACTAGGGGAGGGATTGTAATGATTTGGGACAAAAGGCAATGGAACAGAATAGACGCCCATCAGGGTTACTACTCCCTATCATGTATGCTTGAAAGCACCCAAAAGGAATTTAGGTGGTGCTTCACAGGTGTTTATGTACCTCACTCTAATCCAGAGAGGGAGGTGATGTGGAATGAAATTACAAGTGTGCGGGGATTATGGGAAGGCCCCTAGGTCATATGTGGTGACTTTAATGTTTGTAGGTTTGTAAGAGAGAGATTGAATTATACCAGAAGATCCAGAGCTATGAGATCATTCTCCGAAATGATACAAGACCTTGATGTCATGGATTTACCCCTTCAAGGAGCTCATTACACCTGGTCGAAAGGTGACAATTGCTTACAAGCTTCAAGAATTGATAGGTTTCTTATCTGCCCTGAATGGAATGATTCATTTAAAGATGTGAGACAAATTGCTCTACCCAAGGTGATCTCAGATCATAGGCCAATTTTATTGGAGAGTGGGGACTGGGATGCAACCCCTTCTTATTTCAAGTTTGAGAACATGTGGCTGCAATATGAAGGTTTCATTGACAAACCGAAGAATTGGTGGCAGAGCTACAATTTCTCTGGTAGAGCAGACTTCATACTTTTGCAAAAGTTAAAAAGCTTGAAGAACGATATCACCCGATGGAACAAAGAAGAATTTGGGAAGGTAGAAACCAAGAAAAACAGGGTTCTTGATGAGCTAATGGCACTTGAACAAACGACGGAAGGTAGACAACCGACTTTAATCGAGTCCAATCAAATGATGAGCTTGAGGGTGGAGCTTCAACAGCTAGCCAAAGCAGAAGAGATATCATGGAGGCAGAAATCAAGGTGTCAATGGCTTAGGGAAGGTGACAGGAACACTAAATATTTTCAAAAGATTGCAAACTCACAAAGAAAGAAAAAATGCATAGATAGACTCTTAGTTGGCAATGAAATTATAGAGGATAAGGAGCTTATAAAAGCGGAGATACTGAATTTTTATGGGAAACTATAGACAGATCAGGAGAATTGGAGACGCTCTATAAAATTTGAAGGCATCCCAACCATCACAACAGAAGAGAAGAATGGTCTGGAAGCACCTTTTGATGAAGAGGAGGTACTAGCAGCTATACAATCAAGTGCACCAGACAAGGCACCAGGACCAGATGGGTTTACTATGGCTTTTTACCAGCACTCTTGGGAATTCATCAAACACGACATCCTCGAAGCCATGAGTTACTACCATCAGCATTGTTGGATGGTCAGGTCATATAATGCTTCTTTCATTGCATTAATCCCAAAGAAAAAAAGGGGCTATGGAGTTAAGGGACTACAGGCCAATTAGTCTCATTGGTAGTGTATACAAAATCATAGCCAAGGTTCTAGTGGAAAGATTGAAAAGAGTGATTGGGAATCTTGTGTCAAACCAGCAGAATGCATTCATTAAGGGGAGACAGATTACAGATGCCTCATTGATAGCAAATGAGGTTCTTGATTGGCAATTGAAGCAAGGGGGTGCAGGTGTCCTGTGCAAATTGGACATTGAAAAAGCTTTTGATCAAGTGAATTGGTCATATCTTATTTCGATCCTCAGACAAATGGGATTTGGAGAAAGATGGATCAAATGGATTAAATTTAACATATCCATTGTCAAGTATTCAGTTCTGATTAATAGGAGTCCAGCAGGTTTCTTTTCCTCTCAAAGAGGCTTGAGGCAGGGTGACCCTCTCTCACCTTTTCTATTCATACTTGCAATGGAAGGACTGAGCAGAATGTTGGACAAAGCAAAACAGTTGCAATGGCTGAATGGCTTTAATGTGGGGAGGACCTGCACAGTCAACATCTCACACTTGCTATACGCTGATGACACGCTGATTTTCTGTGGGGCAGACAGAAATCAGGTGGTCTATTTAAATCTAACACTTCTTCTTTTTGAAGGTGTTTCAGGTTTACACATTAACATGCTCAAAAGTGTGATTTACCCAGTAAATGAGGTACAAAACCTAAAAGAATTGGCAGAAATACTGGGCTGCAGCACTAGGACCTTTCCAACTACCTACCCGGGGCTCCCTTTAGGAGCTAAATTCAAACCAGATGTTGTATGGAGTGGGGTCATTGAAAAGTTTGAGAAGAAGCTTGCTTCCTGGCAGTACTTATCTATAGGTGGCAGACTGACTTTGATCAATAGTGTCCTAGACAGCATTCCTACCTACTATATGTCATTATTTCCAATGAGTAGTAAGGTTTTGAAACAACTTGATAAAATAAGAAGAAATTTTCTATGGGAAGGGAATAGCGGTGATCACAAATTTCACCTGGTTAAGTGGTCGAAAGTTTTATTACCAAAGCACCAAGGTGGACTTGGTATCAAGGATTTAGCTTTACAGAATAAATGCTTATTAATGAAGTGGCTATGGAGGTACACTCAGGAGAATAACTGCTTGTGGAAGGAAGTTGTCAATGCCAAACACGGTGTACAGAACCACTGGTGCACTAAACTATCAAGAGCACCACATGGAGTTGGAGTTTGGAAGCATATTTGTAAACATTGGGAGGAGTTCTCACAGAACATACATTTTGTAGTTGGAAATATACATCATATCAAGTTCTGGAAGGATAAATGTCTGGGCAGCACAACTTTAATGAATGCCTATCCTGCATTGTATCAGATAGCCAGAGAGCATGACTCAACAATATGCCACTCAACAATATGCCAATACAGGGAAGACAACACTTGGAACATAATTTACAGAAGGAACGTACAAGATTGGGAATTTGAAGAATTGCTCAGACTACTAGCCACTCTAAATGGCTTCTCAAGCAACCAATTAGCACCAGACCAACTCATATGGGGAACTACACAGGCAGGAAGATACTCGGTGAAATCAGCCTACAAGTTAGCAGGAACTCATAATGCAATCACTGACCAGTGGCCATGGAAGCTAATTTGGAAAGTCAAACTACCACCTAAAGTTATCTGCTTCAACTGGACTCCACTTCATGGAGCTTGCCTAACACAAGATAACTTGGCCAGAAGGAACTTCTCTATGGCTAATAGATGCTTTATGTGCCAAAGGAATACATAGTCACACAATCACCTCTTTCTACATTGCACAGTCGCAGCAAGTCTTTGGAATATGTTTTTATCTCTTTTTGGGCTCAGATGGGTCATGCCACAAAACTTCAAAGAAGCTTTTGAGAGCTGGAGCCTTTGGAAAGTTGATAGCTCCATTAGGAAAATATGGAAGATGATACCGGTAACCATTTCTTGGACTATCTGGAATGAAAGGAATAGAAGGTGTTTCGATGGGATATCAACTGTTGTCCAGTTTCTCAAAGCTTTTTGTCTAGTGTATTTATTTAGTTGGGCTTATCTAGCCCCGGTAGATTCTCCCGATAGCTATCTGAACCTTGTTAGCTCCTTAGTACTAAGCTGATTTTTTTGCCTTTTTGTATTGGAGCTAGCAATTTTCATTTCTTTTGTAACTATTTTGCATCTTCTTGATGCCATCAATGAAGCAAATTACTTCATCAAAAAAAAAAAAAAAGAAGAAACTTTGAAGCATGAAACAATTGTTTCAATTTCTATTCTATGTCATGATAGCTCAAAATAAAAAATCTATTCCATGTCATGTTGAAAATCGATTGTCTGTCAATGTGGGATTGCTGGGTGATTTTGTTTGTTCTCTCTTTTTGGTCTGGTTTATGTTGTTAGTTAGATATGTAGTCTTGTCCCACATTGGAATAAGAGTAGAATATCCTTGTATAGTATAGCTATAAATAGGGACCTCTTGTATTGTATTGAACACACAATAATATATCATATTTTCTCTCGTGCCTTCTCACATGGTATCAGAGCTATCGTGAGAGATTTATCGCTGTGCATAAATTCCAGCGATTCCTGGAAGTAAAATCAGTCACCGGAACCCTTTTTTCCGGCGACTTTCAAAGTTGTTTTGCGTATGCTTTCTCTGTCAGTGTTGCGTAAAAAATCCAACACTACCACAACAGTTGTTATTGTCCGGCGACCAAACCCCAGTGAAAATCTCCGGCGATATTGTAGCTGTCCGAAGAAAATTTTCCGGCGAAGTTCCCACATCGTGTGGGCCACTTTCCGGCCATTTTTTGGCGACGACTTTTCAGGACAGATTGTTTCCCTTACAATTCCGAGTCTACCCATCCAGGTTACACCAAATTCCGGCCACTTTAATATTTTTCCGGCACGAATAGTGATTTCAAAAGTGGACTTCCAGCCATTTTTTGAAAAAGTTCCTTCAAAACAGTTGGGTCGTCTGTTAATTCCAATCTTACCCCTACTATTTTTATTTCATTCCGACCACTTTGAATGTTGTTGTTGTTGCTGCAGTTATTTTCTGGGAGCTACACTATTTCCAGAGTGAACATTGTTTTTCGGTGCACAACAGTGTTCTGTTTTCCTGCCGTAAACAGTGTTTTCTCAGCAATTTCTTCAGTTTTTCCAAAAGAGTTACTAATTTTCACTATTTCAAATTAACCTTACTACTATTAATTGTAGCGACATGGAACCGATGCTTCAAATAGTCAGATGGTTTCGTTAGTGGATTATTTTGAGTTTTTTCGGTACAAAGCAGGTAAGCAGACATCTTCTGACATAGCTTCTGTTGTTCAGACAGGTAATAGTGTGAATCTTCGTCGAGTCTTGGGTCATTGATTTAGGTGCATCGGATTATATTTCTGGTATCAAATCTCTTTTCACTACTATTTCGTATTCTCAATCTCTTTCAAGAGTCACAATGGCCAATGTGTCTCAAACCACGGCAACTGCAATAGGTCAACCAAGCCCAATTCCTTCCTTACCTTTAGATTCGGTTCTTTATGTCCCTAATAGTCCTTTTAATCTCATAGTTGTTAGTCGCCTAGCCAAATCACTTAAATGTGCCGTTTTATTTCTTGATGATCATGTTTTTATGCAGGAACGTAGTACAGGGCGGATAATTGGTACCGGACGTGAATCAAATGGACTTTATTACCTTATCCTCGCTAAATCTCATGGACTCACATCTTATCTTCCTTCAACAACTTGTCATGTTACTGATTCACCAGATATATTACTTAAACAGTTGAGACATCCTAATTTGTCAAAACTTCAGAAAATGGTACCTGGTTTATCTCACTTGTCTATCTCTAGATTGTGAGTTTTGTCAGCTCGGTAAGCATACTCGCTCCTATTTTCCTCGACGTATTGATAATCGAGCAGAGTTACCTTTTACTTTAGTCCATTCAGATGTTTGGGGTCCTAGTCGGGTTAGTTATACCTTAGGATTCCGCTACTTTGTTAGTTTCATTGATGACTATTCTAGATGCACCTGGATATTTTTGATAAAAAATCGATCTGAGTTGTTTTCTATCTTTCAGACCTTTCACGCTGAAATTCAAAATCAATTTGGGGTTTCTATTCGCACATTTCGTAGTGATAATGCCCGAGAGTATTTGTCTTTCCCATTTCGTTATGAAATCTCATAGGATTATTCATCAAACATCTTGTACGTACACATCTCAACAAAATGGGGTAGCTGAAAGAAAGAATAGACATCTTATTGAAACTGCTCGTACCCTACTCATACAATCTCATGCTCCGTTGCGTTTTTGGGGGATGCAGTTCTTACATCTTGCTATTTAATTAATTGTATGCCATCTTCGGCTATCCAGAACCAAGTTCCATTCTCTGTTATGTTTCCCCACTTACCTTTGTTCTCTCTTCCACCTCGTGTCTTTGGAAGCACTTGTTTTGTCCATAACCTTACTCCAGGAACAGATAAGTTAGCTCCCCGTGCTCTTAAGTGCGTATTTCTTGGTTTCTCGAGAACGCAAAAGGGGTATTGATGTTATTAACCTGACCTCCAGCGGTACCTTATGTCTGCTGATGTTACCTTCTTTGAAACTCAATCATACTTCACAGGTTCAGATAATTACTTAGATATTTCTGAGGTACTACCGGTCCCTTCTTTTGGAGATTCAGTCACTATCTCCCATCCATTTTCCTCTACATCTTCGGCTCCACCACCTATAGCTCTAGGTCCAATTCCTCCACATAATCCAGTTCAACGTTCTGCAGCTCAGCCACTCTTGACTTATCATCGCCATCCACATCCAACATCACGCCCAGGTGATTCACGTCCTGCATCAGATTCTGCACCTACTGCGGACTTGTCTCCTCTTAGTCAACCAATTGCACTCTGCAAAGGTGTACGGTCCACACTTAATCCTAATCCCCACTATGTTGGTCTAAGTTATCATCGTCTGTCGTCACCTTATTATGCTTTTATATCTTCTTTGTCCACTGTTTCTATTCCTAAGTCTACAGGTGAGGCACTATCTTATCCTGGGTGGCGACAGGCTATGATTGACGAGATGTCTGTTTTACATGCAAGTGGTACTTGGGAACTTGTTCCTCTTCCTGCAGGTAAGTCTACTGTTGGTTGTCGTTGGGTATATGCAGTCAAAGTCGGCTCGGATGGCTAGGTTGATCGGCTTAAGGCGCGTCTTGTTGCAAAAGGATATACTCAGATTTTTGGGCTTGATTATAGTAATATTTCTCTCCCGTGGCTAAAGTAGCATCTGTTCGTCTTTTTTTGTCCATGGCTGCTGTACGCCATTGACCTCTTTATCAGTTAGCCATTAAGAATGCTTATCTTGACGAGGAAGTTTATATGGAGCAACTACCTAGTTTTGTTGCTCAGAGGGAGTTTAGTGGATGTGTATGCAGATTGCAGAGGTCACTATATGGTTTGAAACAGTCCCCTCGAGTCTGGTTTGGTAAGTTCAGCACAATTATTCAGGAGTTCGGCATGACTCGTAGTGAGGCTGATCACTCTGTATTTTATCGACATTCTGCTCCGAATCTATATATTTATCCGGTGGTTTATGTTGATGATATTGTTATTGCTGGTAACGATCAGGATGGTATTACTAATATGAAGCAACTATCTCTTTCAGCACTTCCAAACTAAGGATTTGGGCAGACTGAAGTATTTTCTAGGTATTGAGGTCGCTCAGTCTAGCTCAGGTATTGTTATTTCACAGCGGAAGTATGCCTTAGACATTCTTGAGGAGACTGGAATGATGGGTTGCAGACCTATTGACTCTCCTATGGATCCGAATGCCAAGCTTCTACCTGGACAGGGGGAGCCTTTTAGAGACCCTACGAGATATAGGAGGTTGGTTGGAAAATTGAATTAACCTCACAGTGACTAGACCTGACATTTCTTTTCCGGTGAGTGTTGTAAGTCAGTTTATGGATTCTCCGTGCGATATCTGGGATGCATTTGTTCGTACTCTTCAGTATATAAAGTCAGCTCCAAGCAAAGGATTATTATTTGAGGATCGAGGCCACGAGCAAATTGTTGGGTACACAGATGCTGATTGGGCTGGATCACCTTCTGATAGACGATCTACATCTGGATATTGTGTTCTAGTAGGAGGTAATTTGGTCTCGTGGAAGAGCAAGAAACAAAATGTAGTTGCTCGATCTAGCGCCGAAGCGGAATATCGGGCCATGGCTATGGCAACGTGTGAGTTAGTTTGGGTCAAGCAGTTGCTCAAGGAGTTAAAGTTCGGAGAAATCAGCAGGATGGAACTAGTGTGTGATAACCAAGCTGCTCTTCATATTGCGTCAAATCCGGTGTTCCATGAGAGGACTAAATACATTGAGATCGACTGTCACTTTGTTAGAGAAAAGAAACTTTCAGGAAATATTGTTACAAAGTTTGTAAAGTCGAATGATCAACTAGCAGATATTTTCACTAAATCTCTTACTGGTTATCGTATTAGTTACATGTGTAACAAGCTCAGTACATATGATGTGTATGCACCGGCTTGAGGGGGAGTATTAGATATGTAGTCTTGTCCCACATTGGAATAGGAGTAGAATGTCCTTGTATAGTACAGCTATAAATAAGGACCTCTTGTATTGTATTGAACATACAATAATATATCATATTTTCTCCCGTGCCTTCTCACAAATGTATTTGTGCACAACTATTCAGGGATCTGTATTCCGAACTGCATAACAATTTCTCCCATATGAAGCTATGATATTTCATGGATGTCTATCTGAGTTCGGATATTTGTGCAGGTATGCTAGTGCACTAGAGCGAAATCCAGAAGATTATGATGCACTTTATAATTGGGCACTGGTTCTCCAGGTAATCTGGTTTCTCGGTTTTTTGGACTGATTGTTTTGCAATTTTTTTATTTTTTTTGTTAGCATCTGCGAATTACCTAAAGAAAAGGGAAAAGAATGTGAAAAAGAGAAACCCCATTATCTACATATCTAAAGGATCTGAATCTTCTTTTTATAGAGATTATTCATAGTTTGACAATTCCTAGTTTTGATTTTTCATCCAGGAAAGTGCAGACAATGTAAACCCAGATTCCACTTCACCGTCAAAAGATGATTTGCTCGAAGAGGCATGCAAGAAGTATGAGGAGGCGACCCGTCTTTGCCCTACGCTCAATGATGTATGTATTCAGAACCATATAATGGTCTCCCATTTTTATTTACAATTCATATATTTAACTTGTGTATATGTAAACTAGTCCAGGTTATATTGTGATATTGGATGGAGTAATATTTAATTTAACTGCAAGATCAGAATACTCTATATGAAAGTCACTATTCAGTGGCCTATGTGATATATCACTATTGTCATCATGTATTAGCTTTCCATTTGATGATTTGCTTTTCAATGTAACCTTTCCATTATTCTCCAGCCGCAAAGCCCATAACGTTGAACCAAATTGCAAAGTCAATACTTTATTGTCCACTTCCATTGAAGTGAATCTTTGACATTGTGTTGCATGAGCAATTGGTAGTGCTTGTAGAAGTTCCTATCCGTAATATCGAACACACACACACACACACACATATATATATATATATATATATATATATACACACACACACACACACACATATATATATATATATATATATATATATATATATTCCATCAGGGGCGGATGTAGAGAATGGAATACGGGTTCCCGCAAATCCAGTAACTCTTGTGTAAATCCTGTATTTACATTAAAAAATTCACTAAATATTTATAAATATTTAACTGTGAACCCAGTTATTATTGCATATTAATTTGAGATTACGGTAGGAACCCATAAGCCTCAAATCCTGAATCCGCCTCTGTATTCCATGCATTGTAACACGGTAAGGAAGAAAGGTAGTAGTTGATAGAGAGGAGACTCAGAGGAGTTAGTCTGGAAAGTGGTCTGTCATGTTTTATCCATGTCTTGTTCCTATTTATCTCAGGCCATGTCTTGTTCCTGTTTATCTCAGGCTTACTATAATTGGGCCATTGCAATATCTGATCGAGCAAAAATCCGGGGTCGTACAAAAGAAGCTGAAGAACTTTGGAAGCAGGTTAGTGTTTGCTCTATTATGGTATTTTCTGTTGTTTCCTCAGGAGCGAAAGGAGTGTTCTCTTTGGTCCTAGAGAAGACATCTTTCCTCTTCTTTGTTTCTCTGTCAGTAGATGCATAAATGGTTGAAGATATGAAAAGTTATTCTGAATGATTATCACACTGGAACAGCCGCTTTGGTATCATCTTGAATTTGATATGCTTTTGGAGCTTACTAATTCTGCCTTATTATTTCCTTGTTACCTTATTGAGGAACTGTTTGGTAACAAGAAACTGCTTCCTTTAGGATCAAAATAGCCAAACCAGGGCATGTCATATATGACCCGCCATAGTTTTTGTATAGTTAACTCCATTTTGGTTAGATTAACTCCAATAGTCTCAACTCAATGATCATGTACAAAGTTTGGGATGCCAAACTCAAATTGTAACTTTTTGCACATAAATGATCAATGGAGACAATGTTTTAACCGGAAAAAAAAAAAAAAGAAACTGTTTCCTGTTATAAGTTTCAGAATGTTGAAAACATAATTAAAATATGGTGTTGTAATCGTTTCTGTTTTAAACTAATGTTCAAGTGCATACACAAAAACAAAAAAGAAAGAGAAACTGCTTTTTGTTTATTTGATCCCTACTCTTCGCCACACAACATTCTCTTGCATCTTTACTCCACATCCTCAGTACTAACCCACTTTCACCACACTCCTCCATTATCCTTTCTTCATTCTTTTTCCTCTTCATATGTTGCTGTCTCCCCTTCTATCCTCCATCCCCGTTAGACACCATTCCTTTACCCGCCCCCCACCTCTGCACTACATTTCACGGCTCACTGCCATGTTCATCCTTTTTTTCTTTCCTACTTTGTCCGGAAACTGCTTCTGTTCCTGCCAAGGTTCTTCTGTTTGGTCCTGAGCACCTCTCATTATGAAAGAACATCTTATTTTCATTCTTCTAGAAGCAGAATACAAATACATTTTGTTGTTTTGTTTTAATCTTTACCTGAAATAAGCACAAACGTTTCTGTTTATGAGGCCTAAGTTAATGATATATAGTTGGCAACTTATGATGCAAAGCTTGTGTTATTCTCTTCTTTCTCCTTCAGCATATAAGCTTAGCTGTTTAACTGATTTCATCAATAAGAAGAACGCTCAACCTTATTCAGATTTTTTTTTTTGTTATTCTTTTAAATTTTCAGGCAACAAAGAACTATGAAAAGGCTGTCCAGCTCAATTGGAACAGTCCACAGGTAATTTCTATGCTAGCTAACTTATGCTAATAGTGGCCATTTGCTCCCTGTTTGTTTCTTCCCAACCCCTACCTATTCTTTTGAATGCTTTTCTTTTGTAAAGGCTGTATTATGCTATTATCACAAAAGCCTAAGGTATCCTTTTGATTTTTCCTTCCTCTGTTAGTACAAAGGCCTTATTATTTCTTTAGGTATACCAGTTACCATTATATCATGTAACTGTATCTAAAGGATGCTGTTGTACTATGCTTTTTATGATCAATATACTAGCTAATTGATCTCCTTTTATTCTGAAGTGATTAGGTAGTTTCATGCTTGCTGAATTTTCTGTTTATACAGACGTTGGTTGTTCATATCATATGAAATTTGTTGCTTTTCTCCTGAAATGCATTTTTTTGCCTTTTATCAATCCACTTTTGATCTCTTGTCCTTGAGAGTTTTCCTTTCTCTAATTCCTTTTAAATGTCATTCCAGGCATTGAACAACTGGGGACTTGCCCTGCAGGTATCTGTACTTGAAAAAAAAACTTATTGCTGGACAAGCTTTGCCATACTTAAGAATATTGACTTAGTGTAGATTATTTCATTATAGTTCCTGAATTGCCGTGTATTTCAGTTTGCCAAATTGACATCTGGCCTTATGCTTTTCGAAATGCCTTCAGGAACTCAGTGCAATCGTTCCTGCGAGAGAAAAGCTAACAATTGTCAAAACGGCAATTAGTAAGGTACTGGTGTTATTTGATGACACAGCCTAAGTATGAAGAAAAAGCTGCAATATCATTTTAGGTCCAGTAGTTTGGTAGAATCCTAAAGGGCATTGTGTATCTGATTTTTGTTTATGCTCACAAGTCACTCCTTGTTTCTTATGAATTGCAGTTTCGTGCAGCGATCCAACTGCAATTTGATTTCCATAGGGCAATCTACAACCTTGGAACTGTTCTGGTGGGTTTAACATATTTTCTCCTTCTAGCTTCTGTACCTGGGGAGTGATGATCATTTCCAACTACCTCCCTCCCTTTCAAGTGAAATATGAAAAAATTAAGCAATGTGAAAGGACAAAGTGGAAATGATAATAATCATCTTTTTGCATCACTCTGCTGCAGTATGGATTAGCAGAGGACATGTCAAGAACAGGGGGAGCTGTTAATGCTAAAGAGATTTCTCCTAATGAGTTGTACAGCCAGTCTGCGATTTACATTGCCGCTGCACATGCACTGAAACCGAATTACTCGGTATATCATTTATGTCTGAAGCATATGATTTTAGTAGCAGAATGCTACCGTTTTATCTCCATCATATTTCTGTTTGCATAACTAAGGGATCAATTGGTTCTGATGAAAAGTAAAGTAGTGCGCTGGAAACATTGGGTAAAGTTAGAAATGAATTATATTTCTTTTTCTTTTTCTTTTTTTTGATAAGTCTTTTATTCAACTGGTACCAAGATGGTACAGAAACAGATACAAAAAGATAACGACACTTCTGCCAGTCATTTTATATATTTCCCCCTAATAAATATAGAAAGTCCAAATATTGATCCATCCTATCTAAAGTACTGCTATAACACCAAAAATATAAGTTCTTTATACACTTGTTTTTTACTCTAGCAATCTGCAGTCTTTCCTGTAATCCAAAAATGAGTTATATTTCTAATCTATGCCTTCCCTTCCTATTTTGTCAAACTAATCTACCTGTGACATAATAACCGTTGGTCTGGTGTCATTATCGTTTATAATTAACGCTATACTCTGGTTTGACTAGCCTTGTCAAAAGAGAGTTTTAACTCTTTACCCTGGTGATATGCATTGCAAATGAAGAGAATTCAAGATTTTGATCATATTCTGCTAGTTAGTGAAGGAAAGTTGTCATCAAAGAAGCCAGTTGCTATTCTTCTGCTTTAACTTGTTATGCAGTTTCCGCCTTCTCCATTGTCCTCATTTCAGCTTGCTGTTATGCAGGTTTACACAAGTGCCTTGAAGCTTGTGCGATCTATGGTATGTATTTTGCTTGAATTGTGTAGTTTCTGACTAGCCCCCCTATATATAGTTTTTTTTTTTTTTTTTGAAAAGGCAAGAAGCTCAGGAGTAGATTTGAAATTGTATTTAGCTAAAGAGAAATGAACCCAAAACTGGAGGTAAAAGGCTGCTTTATGATAGATTTGAAATCTTTTAAGAATCAAACTGAGTTTCGTACAGTTTTTAAAACAATATTATTAAGATGCAAGAATAAATGAGGGAGAATGTTTCCATTCAAGATAAGTTGTCAGCATTTCGACATAGCATGGAATAACCATTATGTTATGGTGATAAAATGGTTGAGAAATTTTTGATGAAATATCATAGTACTCCTTTTATTTGTTCTTCATGTATGGAGTGGAGCTATTTAGTACAGAAAAGTAAAAGGAGAAGGGATAATGAGAAGTTGGTTTCACTTCTTTCACTTCCCGGTCGACGAGAAAATAGAAATATAGAACTAGAAGTTTTTCCTTTGCAACTACATAGGATAATTTTCTAATTCCAATTTTAATCATTACTAAGTTGAATCGCTTCCATTTGAAAAAAGTCTGTCTTGCTTTGTCTTCAAATATGATTTGCAGTGATCTTGTAAAACATGTGCCTTTCAGCTCTTATTATGTCATATTTTGATTACTGAGACAAGCATGTGGTGAAGCTTTTTCTTTTCTTGGGCATATTTGGTCTTACTGGGCATATAAATTTGTCAAAGCATGCATTCAAGTTCTAAAAGCACTTATCTATTTTCAGCTACCTCTGCCCTACCTAAAGGTTGGATATCTAACTGCACCACCTGCTGGTAGTCCGCTTGCACCACACAGTGACTGGAAGCGTTCTCAGTTTATTTTGAATCATGAAGGACTTCAACAGGTAAAAAAAGTCCGTGCCTCAGTTTGTTAGTAATAAATACACAATATTTGTATGGGAGACGAGCATCCTTGTTTTCTTCTTCATGGACAATAATCTAGGTGAAAACATGTCTTGCATTCAAAACTCATGCTATGAGATTTCAGCATAATTATAATGACATAACTCAATTAAATTGTTTTCAACTATGGAATATTATCATTAGATCACGTGATAGAACCTTACTATTGTTTAATCTTTTTTTATATGATCCCTTTGAACTTCTAGCCTGTTATATTTCCCTAAAGGTCAACTTTAAATCCATTTGATGCGCACGAAGTGGTGTTTTCTTTTGGATCTATCAAGTAGATGACAGGAAATTATTTCCTTCTAGAAGGATTGAATGTTGTTTTTGCTCGTTTAATTTTGATGCGTAATTGTAGTTTCTTTACTAGTAATTCATTTACCTACTTGGACAGATCAGTAAAGTTGACCAACGACACATGTCAGGAAGCCTTTCATCAAATTCAGCAGATACGAGTCCTAGTAGACAAGCAATTAAAGTTGATGTGCCAGATATCGTCTCTGTATCATCCTGTGCTGATCTTACATTACCGCCTGGTGCAGGCCTCTGCATTGATACGATTCATGGGCCAGTTTACATGGTAATTCGTGACGCTTTCTCTGCTTACATTTCCCTCTTCTGATGTTTGGGGGACTAGTTCTAATAGTCATTTGGGCTCATGATGAGATCTGCTTAAGAGAACTATACAGTTTGATTATGATATTATTCTCCATTGCTGGTAATCAGTTTCAGATTCAGTCCTCTGCGAGCCTATAAATTGGAGACAGCAGTATATATGTTTCCTAATTATTTGAAAGGCAGTCATATTCTCTAACAACATGGGTCAAGACATTGAAAATTATAAGTTATTTAAGGATTACTTTAAAAGGAGAATAACTATAGTTGTAATTTGTCAAGAAAAGCTAACGTTTTCTGTGTAGGATGTTTTGAATGCTTCCATTAGCAAATTATAAAGATTTTTAAGAAGTCATTGCTCCCTTTACAGAATGGGCCCATGCTTTCATAGTGCCTTTCGCCTATGTGTTAGGATTTTTATGGATACTTATTGACATCAAACCTCCGCCCACCCTTTACTGTCCTTGACCTGTTTGCTGTGGTGACCCACTCACTCTCTTTATCTTGTACAGCAAATTGGCTTAGATACATATACCTTTAGACAAGAGTTGGCTTTTATGCAAGCAATCTACCTCCACTTTTGATTATGTCAAATTTACCCCCTCTCTCTCTCTCTCTCTCACTCACACACACACACACAGAGCACAGGCCTACTTTGATAACATCTGATAAAACTGCATTTGGGTGTCTTCAGATATTACCTAATCTTTGAACAGGCCTGTTATCATATCTTTCCCTTTGCCCACCAATCATCTTTCCTCTCTAGCCTCTCGATTTAAAGATTATCAGCTATGGGTAGGACTTGTTCCTGGGTTCTTACAAATATGCTACAGTTATTTGGATAACTTAAGCTACCGTCACATGCCGGAGGTGGCATATTTAATTCGTCTGGTAAACAAAAAAAAATGGTTCAAGATGTGAACATGAACATTGTGTACAGTATGCCATTCTTCTTATTCCTGGAAACATTTACTCGTTAATTTTATGTTGTCCATGATTTTCCCCTCGTAGGAATGGGTGAGGGTGGGGAACTGTAGTTTGAATATTAAATATGTTCATTTTAAGATTAATCTTTTGATGGGAAACACTTTTTAAGTCTTACATTCTCCTCTTTTTGGACTTTAGCACTTTACATTCCCTGTAAAGTTTCCTTGTCCTATAATCTCTGACATTGGTTCATTTCTCAGATAGCAGATTCATGGGAATCTTTGGACTGGTGGCTTGATGCGATTCGTTTGGTTTACACAATAGGTGCAAGGGGCAAGAGTGATGTTTTGGCAGGCATCATCACTTCATAAGCCTTTTGCCTTGATTATATGATCAACATCGAAGGTGGTATTCCTGCTAGAGAAGCCTGATTTATTAGCCTCTTGGAGTCTGCAGCTAATGTACACTTGTATATTATTCAATTTTTCTCATGAAATGAAGTTCATTGAAGTTCCTCTTTTGAGCGGATATACGTCACAGGAATACAAATATTTGAGCTCGTACTGATGTTTCATAGATGTGGATTAGGAAGAAGAAACTTTGTCAAATTTGTTTTTAGAGGCTTCTTATAGTTTGGCTAATGGGTACCATCGTCTATTGAGTTGATTTGCTCATTCGAATTGAAAGAGGAAATGCAGCATGACTAATTTAGTTATGCATTTGGTAATGATTTAAGATATATTCATAGACATTGTAAACGAGATTGATCATAGCAAGTTACCATTTTTCAGGCTATTCATGCAGTTTACTATATACAGTCAGACCTTTTTGTAACATCCATATATAACTGTTACATATATAACAACACTTCTCTATAAAAGCCAAGCTTTTTCGGCATCAATTTTTATGTTAGTTATAATATATTTTTTGTATAACAACAATTCGCTGTAACATCCAAAAATTAATTGTGAAGGAATGCCACCCATTCTCATTGTAAATTTCATCTGCAAGATACAACTTTATCAATTCCTACACTAAGAATGCAGAAAAAACGAAATGAAACGAGCGCCGGGTGACTTCAAAATCTCGTGTAAATCAGTACATCAGTTTTTTATGGGCCAGTTGTACAATCAAGTTCTTTAAGAAGCCGAGAATTTCATGCAGATGGGAGGAGTTACTCTGGCCAAAGCAAGAATAGATGCAGGAAGTATCCATAAACCTTCTCCACAGATCAAACCAGAAGCAACTGCTGGAACCATCACCTTAGCCTTCTTTGAGTTAAGTTTATGCCATACAAATACAACCAGACTACCTATGCACATATCAATACCAAAATATCCACCAATTAGAAAAGGCACCGCCATCGCCATAGGCAGTGGCATCCACTTCCCTATCTTCTCTGGAGAAAGATCTTTCACCAAGTTTATTGCAACAGCAAATGCAAAGAAGCCATAACACAACTGTAAGCAGTGTTGAGGCAAAGCCGAGACACCTTGAACGCTAAGAATCGCCATGTTTCGATAAATCAGTGCATAAGGAGCCTTAAATTCACCATTAGGGTTGCCAATATCAAAGGCATTGTAGAACAAGAAGAAGCTTAGTGGCCCAATCAGACAGCCTAAAGCTGTCCCAATAGCTTGGCTGAGAAACATAGTTTTTGGGGATGTCAAAGTCAAGTGCCCTGTCTTAAAATCTTGCATCAGAATGCAAGAAATGTTAACCACTGACTTGATCAAACCACAACCAGCTAAACCAGCAATTACACCATGTTCTTTACCAGCCAATGCAGCCATCATAAAAAGTCCAACTTTTCCATAGTTATAGGCCATGTTTATATCAGTCAAACCAGAACCATACGCGTTGCAGAAAGCTAAAGATGGAGCAAAAACATAGGCTATGATTACCCAATACCACTTGATCTCATGGAAAATTAATGGAATCATAATCACAGCAATAGTTCCCAAGGCTAAATACCCTACACCTCCAAACCACATTGGAATGCTTTCTCTAACAAAGGCTTCATCATATTTTACATCCCCCGAGTTCTTGTTCTGTCTCACTCCAGCTGCTGAGATATTAAGAAACTCAACCAAGTCATATACTTAATCCTCAACAACAATAACAACAACAAAAAGGGCAGCCAGATGCACTAAGCTCCCGCTATGCGCAGGGTCCCGAGAAAGGCCGGACCACAAGGGTCTATTGTACTTAGCCTTACCATGCATTTCTGCAAGAGACTGTTTTCACGGCTCAAACTCGTGACCTCCTGATCACGTGGAAGAA
Organism: Nicotiana noctiflora; assembly: GCA_032618575.1. NCBI lineage: Eukaryota > Viridiplantae > Streptophyta > Magnoliopsida > Solanales > Solanaceae > Nicotiana > Nicotiana noctiflora. Next base: position 21,968 of record JASVEL010006742.1, read on the forward strand.
CCTTTACCAGTTACACCAAGGCTCTCATTCAACAACAACAACAATAACCCAGTAAAATCTCACAAGTGGGGTCTGGAGAGGGTAGAGTGTACGCAAACCTTACCCCTACTCCAGTGGGGTAGAGAGGCTGTTTCAATAGACCCTCGGCTCAAGGAAACGAAAAAGACATTATATCAATACCATCAACAAAAACTATAGAAATAATAACAGCATCATAAGTACTAGAAAACAGATGAAAAGCAATAAATAACACGTAAGTAAGGCTCGATACTATGAAAAATGAAAGAATAGTGTGGTCACAACAATAACCACTAGCCGTCTAGGGCACAACCCTATCAGATTAGCCTCTCACCCAGTACGAAGATACTTAATCCTCATATAACAATTGTAATTAAGCTGGATATGTGATAGCTTTTCCTTTTAAGGTATACCTGGACTTTCTTTTTTGTGTTTGAACCTCTCATGAACACTGCCTAGTGTGAAGTACATTATCTTGACAAAATTGTAAAGGCCGTCACCAAGGAGAAGGGCAATGGAGATGAAGACCTAGACAAGGCAAGAAATATACTAGAGTGAAAAATAGAAAATTAAGATTTTAATTAAGTACAATTAGGAGAAAGAGAAAGAAAATTAATTAACCTTGTAACCATTAAGACTTTTCATACTGGATTCAGGTATATCAGCAGGGAACCATTCTCCTTTAAGTTTTGCAATGAGAGGCCACATTACACCCCATGAAAGAACAGCTCCAAGAAGCAATGATATGTTCACTATATGTGGACATATCATTCCAGTTCCCACATATGTCAAGCTGAAATCAAAGTAAAATCTACAAATAAACAGCAGATAATATATGTTAGTCTATGATCATATGATTAAATAAAAAACAACAACAACAACAACAATCGCAGTATATTTCCACAAGTGGTGTCAGGGAAGGTTAATTGTGTACGCAGGGGCAGAGCTAGCATAGGCCTTGCGGGTTCGGCCGAACCCAATAACTTTTGCCCGAACCATGTATTTGTCTTAAGATATTCATTCAATATGTATAAATTCATAATTAAGAACCCAGTAACTTAAACGGACTAAAATTTTGAACCGATAAAGTTCAAATTCTGACTTCGCCTCTGTGTACACATGCCTCACCGCTACCTAGGTAGACGGGCTGTTTCTAAAAAATAACAAAAACAAAAAAGAAGACCTACGTTTGTTTCCAGGCTTTCAATCCAAAAGTAGGGAACTGTTGAAATCCACAATCCTCTTTGCCAGTATAAAACCACTGAAAGAAAGCCCATGAGAAACTATAGCTAAAAAACTTGAGGAAACACTTCACTTGCTTTCTGCAAATTAGTCAAGAACTTAAATTATGGCCTTATTAAGATTTTAAGAATAAAAAGTTACTTAAAAAGGAAAGTTTATAAGTAATTTTACCTAGCTAGTTTATCACTCTTCCCATGAAAACCATTAATAAGAACTGCAGTTGCCATTCCAGTGGGAAATGTCAACTTATAATCCACTATCAATACCTGTGTATAAGAACACCATTTAGAACAATGACTTCATATTTCTATGTTGAAGGGCAACTTTGGTGTAACTGGTAAAGTTGTTATGTGGTTCGAGCCGTGAAAACAGCCTCTTGCAAAAATATAGGGTAAGATTGCTTATAATAGACCCTTATAGTCCTGCCGTTTTCCGAACCTAGCGCATAGCGGGGCTTAGTGCACCGAACTTCCCTTTTACGTAGTGCACCGAGCTGCCGAGGGGAGCCTTGGCGTAACTGGTAAAGTTGCTTCCATGTGACCAGCAGGTCACGGATTCCAGCCGTGGAAACAGCCTCTTGCAGAAATGCAGGATAAGGTTGCATACAATAGACCCTTATGATCTAACACTTCCCCGAATCCAGCGCATAGCGAGAGTTTAGTGCACCGAGCTGCTATTTTGCTTGATATTTCTATAAATTCAAATTTATATATTCTTAATAAATTTAAAAGATTTTGAAAAGAAAATTCTTAAGAATTTAAAATACCTTTCGAAGAGGAACCAATACGAAAAGGCCAATAAAACAAACTACTAAAAGATAGCCAATCATCCATCCAATCTCAAGTTTTTTATAACTGTTTGATGTATTTCCCATTGTACCAACACCAGCTAACTCATAAGTTTTCTTGTCCATTCCCAATAAATAAGATCCTAATCCACCTGAAAACTCCATTATATTTCATATCATAATCACAAAAATGATATTCTTATTCATAAAGAATTTCAAGAAATACATAATTAAAACAATACATTTAGTACATTACCTCCAAGAGCAATGCTGTAACATGCAACAGAACATGTTTGTATCATAGTATTTTCCTGTCTAGTAAAAGGAACAGAGACAAAACCAAGCATTTTAACAATCTTGGTCCATGTCTGAATGAAAATATAAGCAAGAAGAGCAGCTGAGACATTGAGATTAGGATTAATTCCAGTTGTTAGATTCATTTTCATTTGTATCACACTGTAAATGCATCCGATTATCGTACTAGCAACGACTCCTCGTATCGTGATCTGTTTAGTCCATGGTTGAATTCTCATCGTACTCTCGGACAATTGTTCCTCCTCCTCATGTTCCTCTACAGCCAAATCGCGAACTTGCTCTAGTTCTGTATTGTTATTCATGCCTTCTGCTGGTACAATCTGCATCAGTTTAGCTTTTTCTAGTTAAAAAAAAATTATACAATTTATTTAAACATAGTAAATTTGTACTAATTAAGATATTTAAATAGATTGAGAAAAGACCTTGAGGAATAACTAGCTAGCTGAAATGTTAGTTAGCTTCAATGGTGGAAGTTAGAGATAAAATAATAACAACTACTACGTAAAAGGTGAATAAAGTAGAGATATTAATAATTCTTGGGAATTAATGCTTACCAAAAAAGATATCAGACTGAAAGAATGAAACTTTTTATAGTGAAAAATTCCCAACTATTTGTTCTGTCTTCAAGTTTACTTCCTTTTCGATCTGGTCCCAGAATTTGAGAATGAATTCTCTCAAACTCAATCTTAAATAACTGTTTCGAGATTGTGTATTAGTTTAATATTTACTCACAAAAAACTCCATACTGTAAGTTGTTTAATATTATACATTTATTTTCTCATATCATAGTACTAAGAAAGAAAATTATAGAGGGTAGCCCCGTGCACAATGTAACCCGTGTTCACGCAATGTTAGGGAAACGGTAGCACCTCAAGTGGTATGATATAGACAGTCTATTCTAATGCAAGCATTAGTGGCTGCTTCCACTACTCGAACTCGTGACCTATTTAGCACATAGACAACACACAAACACATATAAAGAAAAAAAAATTACCACCATACATGGAGGGAGAGTATCTTGTTGGCATGCAGACCTTATCATTGACCTCTCCATTACAATTATTGAGTTTAATTTTTGTGCACCGGTATATAATATTATTATCATGTTAAATTAACCTACAACAATAAGAAATTCTTTATGACAAGCCTAATATAATGACTTTTAAAAAAAAGTAATTAATAACATGTTATAATATCTATAACATAAAATATTTTATACTTTTATGACTTAAATCTATAAGGATAATGCACTAGTAGAGGAGGTTCTTCGATCACAAAGCCATTCAACTTTTGGCATTTTATGTCTCTTTCTTCCCCTTTTTGTTTTGTTTTTAGAATCTACAAATAAAATGATACAGAGCCCTTGTAACAAGTAGACACCAATTAGCTATGGATTTAACTGAATTTAATATATTTATACTAAGTCTTTAACATAAAGAATTTACCTATGCCATAGGCGGACACTACAAGAAAATTGGTATTTTTCGTCCTAAGGCATACTGACCGAAATCAGTTGAAAATTAAGTATTTGGTCGCAAAAGTCAACAAAAAATTTTCAATTCGACTAATTTCGGTCCGATATCGGTCAATATTTGACCAACACCTGGTCATACTTGTATATAATTGCAAAATAATTCTTTATTAAAAAATTTTCAAATTTCTGATTGAATTCGGTTGGAAAGTTTGAAATTATTATTTCGTGCCCGAGAAAAAATTTTAATATAGCTTATAATTAAATATAGTTCGGTCGGGAAATACGATATTAAAATAATTAAAATATAAATTTAATAATATTTGTGTGTGTAAAAATTATTTTAACAAAATATATTCAATTAAGTCCTCTTTGTCAAAAAATCATTTGTCGTAAATAGAGCAACACTAATATTATACTATTACATATAAACAATGAATTCCTTTGACATAAAGGATAATTTATTGTAGTAGTAAAGGAGGTTTAGAAATTATTGTAGGCCGAGTATAAATCTTAAGACGTAAATCGCCTAGCTTCGGCATTAGCATGTGTCCTCCAAATTTGGCGTGTGCCTTCCACATTTGTGTTTGAAAAAAGTCGTTTTATTAGCAAGTACTTTTCAGAAAGGCTATATTCGGATGAAGAAATTTTTATTATGATGATTATTCTTTTTCCGAATATTATGAGAGTTGGAAAAGATGAATAAGAGATGTGGACATGGACATATGGAAAATTCCTTTATCTTTATCTGATTGGCTAAAATGGTCAAAGAGATTCTTCATGTTGGTTGCCTTGACAACTATTTCTCCTTATTATTATCTATATATTATGTGTATTATGTATTTGCAAATAGTTAATAACTCTCAAACAAGATTTTTTAATTTTGTTGTACAATAAGAAGTTAAATTACTATGTATGTATGTAATTAATTAGTATTACATAAAAATGAATGAAACGGTGAGAACAATTTAAAAAATTCCACGCCACTTGGACAAGTTGGAAGCAGAAGTACAACATAAATAAAAAAGTTTAAAAAAAAAGAAAGGATTATGATTAGGTTTTTGTGAGAAAATCACTAACTTTTGCTGCGATTAAGGTGAAGTGGCAAGTACCATTTCATCATTAATTCGGTTTGCGCATGAGTATAGAATCATCTTTGTTCCAAATTTAATACACCGAATAAAAAATCAAAAATAAAATAAAATAAATAAACATAACTTTTGCCACTTGAAAGAGAAAACAAAAAAGAAAAATGTCTCACAATATCTAAAAAGTGACTAGACTACTAGGGAGAACCAAGTTCAGCCTAGGTAATAAGCAGAATCCTAACAACAGTTTTAAATAGTCATACTTCATTTTAATATATATATACTGGTGAGTGAGAGAGAAAAATAATTGCGATATAAAAAAATCTTGCCTTGTTTTGACTGCAGATATTCAAACAAGTGGGATATAAATATTTAGGTATGGCCTCAAATTGGACTTGTTGTACTTGACAATTTGATTAATAGAACAGGATCCAAAACATTATTTAATCAAATAGTAACAGTGTTTAAACCACTAATTAGGAGACAATTAGCTGAAAATTAGGCATAAGCAAGACAGGAAGACGTGTAGACTGACACCTAGCTACTTAATCATTCTCCTAACTTCACTAACAATTAATTGCTTTTTACTTACTAAATTAATTGGGTTCTGTACTAATCCTCTGTGTCCATTTCGTTCTGTTCAGTTCCTTTATTATTCAAACGATCCACTATAGTTTAATATATTTATACTAGCTGGTTGTCATCAACTTACTATAACGCCCAATGATATACACAGAATATGTGCCAGCGGCATCCTGTTTATTATCACAAATCAACTTATTTGTTACTGCTTTCGGTCCATAATAAGTGACTTTTTGGTTTTTCTTGTGGTCCAAAATATTTGATTTTTCCGGATTTTAAGAATGAAATTGATTACTTTTTTGCTACGTTGCCCGTGGAGTAAATAGTGTTGGAGTATATGTTAGGAGTATTTATATAAAAAGATACTAAATATTAATATGGTCAATTTCATCATTAATTCATATTAAAAAGTAAATTTCTTAATCTGTTTGAAAACGGCCAAAACATCACTTATTATGGACCGAAGGAAGAAGTTTGAGTATCTGGTTGTAAATGTTCTAAGATCTTATCTTAATTATGTTTACGTTATAATATTTTTCGGCAAAATGGAATTGAATAATACACCTAATAGAATTTGTGGGAAGCAAGGCTTAAATGATTTGGACATGTACGAAGGAGCGTATAACTCTGGTCAGAAGGTGCGAGAGGTTGACATTGGTGGGCTTCAGGAGAGATAGAGGTAGACTGAAAGAGAAGACATGTCACATCTTCAGTTAACCGAGGACATGATCCTTGATAATAAGGTCCGTAGATCAAGGATTATGATAGTAGGTTAATTAGTTTAGTGCTCTCCTTATCATACCGATAGTATTAACACGTACTTTCGTATTTTGTTGGTACTAGATTTCGCATCTTTCATTTCGGTCATTGTATGGGTCAGAACCCAACTCTACGACAGTCGACGAGGTTAACCTTTCTTCTAGGCTAATGCAAGAATAATAAGTGCTACGATCACTCTTAATTAAAGATATCTTTCATATCCGCCTAAAAAGGTTATTAAGGTTACGACCTATCTGTGATATCTAAACAATAATTCCCTAATGTGGGCCCAGCCGTCAGGGGTCAACTTATGCAATTCATACCTATAAATACCATAAGATGAGGCAGAAGATGGGTTCCACTCTCTTCCCAGGTAGACTCTAGAAATACAGAGAAAAATACAGAGTAAGAACCCAAAAACAAAAGCAGAAAGAGAGTAGATCAAAATAAACATGATTGTAAGGCTCTGAACCTCCCCATGAGAGACAGACCACTTTAGTATGATGAATAAAGATCACCTATATTTTCTGCTGCTAGTATGGACATTGCTCATTATCTTCTCCTTTATAAGATTTGTGATATGTTACGACTTGCTATAATTGGCCCTTAATTTATATCTATTGTTTTGAATTCATAAAACTGATCAATAACTTTTGAGTCAAATAATTTAGCGCCGTCTGTGGGGATTTCCTAGCAAGATCGCGTAGCTCTTCCTGAAATCAAAAGCAAAAGGAAAACATCGAGAAAGGGGAAAATGGCCCAATTAGAGCAAACATGACTCACCTCGTCCACACGCTAGAATTCAGGCCATGTGCCTTCGCCAAATCTTCAATCACAGTTGAAATTCGACTCGGGCTACGCGCCCCCGACTCAAAATAATCAACGATGTTCAACAATAGTTGAACTGGGACTCGGGTCGTGTGCCTTCCCTAAATCAATTCAACCATAGTTGAAATTCGACTCGGGCTACGCGCTCTCGACTCAAAATAATCAACGATGTTCAACAACAGTTGAACTGGGACTTAGGCCATGTGCATTCGCCAAATCAATTCAACCATAGTTGAAATTTGACTCGGGCTACGCACCCTCGACTCAAAATAATCAATGATGTTCAACAACAGTTGAACTGGGACTCAGATCATGTGCCTTCGCCAAATCAATTCAACCATAGTTGAAATTCGACTCGTGCTACGCGCCCTCAACTCAAATAATCAACGATGTTCAATAATAGTTGAACTGGGACTCAGGCCATGTGTCTTCGCCGAATAAATTCAACCACATTTGAAATTCGACTCGGGCTATGTGCATTCGACTCAAAATAATAAACGATGTTCAATAACAGTTGAACTAGAACTCAGTCCATGTGCCTTCGCCAAATCAATTCAACCAAAGTTGAAATTCGACTCGGGCTACACGCCCTCAACTCAAAATAATCAACGATGTTCAACAACAGATGAACTGGGACTCAGGCCATGTGCCTTCGCCGAATCAATTCAACCATAGTTGAAATTTGACTCGGGCTACGCACCCTGGACTCAAAATTATCAACGATGTTCAACAACAATTGAACTAGGACTCAGGCCTTGTGCCTTCGCCAAATTAATTCAACTACGGTTGAAATAGGACTCGGGCTATGTGCCCTCGACTCAAAATAATCAATAATGTTCAACAACAGTTGAACTGGGATTCAAGCCATGTGCCTTCGCCAAATCAATTCAACCATAGTTGAAATTCGACTCGGGCTATGCACCCTCGACCCAAAATAATCAACGATGTTCAACAATAGTTGAACTGGGACTCAGGCCATGTGTCTTCGCCAAATCAATTCAACCATAGTTGAAATTCGACTCTGGCTACGTGCCCTAAACTCAAAATAATCAACGATGTTCAACAATAGTTGAACTGGGACTCAAGCCATGTGCCTTCGCCGAATCAATTTAACCACAGTTGAAATTCGACTCGGGCTACGCGCCCTCGATTCAAAATAATCAATGATGTTCAACAACAGTTGAGCTGGGACTCAGCCATGTGCCTTCGCCAAATCAATTCAACCATAATTGAAATTTGACTCGTGATACGCACCCTCGACTCAAAATAATCAACGATGTTCAACAACAGTTGAACTGTGACTCAGGCCATGTGCCTTCGCCGATTCAATTCAACCATAGTTGAAATTTGACTCGGGCTACGCGCCATCAACTCAAAATAATCAACGATGTTCAACAACAGTTGAACTGGGACTCAAGCCATGTGCATTCACCAAATCAATCCAACGACAGTTGAAATTCAACTCGGGCTACGCTTCCTGGACTAAAAATGATCAACGATGTTCAACAACAGTTGAACTGGGACTCAGGCTTGTGCCTTCGCCAAATCAATTCAACCATAGTTGTAATTCGACTTGGGCTACGTGCGCTCGACCCAAAATAATCAACGTTGTTCAACAACAGTTGAACTGGGACTCAGTCTCTGTGCCTTCGCCAAATCAATCAACCATAGTTGAAATTCGACTCGGGCTACGCGCCCTCAACTCAAATTAATCAACAATATTGAACAACAGTCGAACTAGGACTCAGTCCATGTACCTTCGCCGAATCAATTCAACCATAGTTGAAACTCGACTCGGGCTATGCGCCCTCGACTCAAAATAATCAACGATGTTCAACAACAGTTGAACTAGGACTTAGGCCATGTGCCTTCGCCAAATCAATTCAACCATAGTTGAAATTTGACTGAGGCTACGCGCCCTCGACTCAAAATAATCAACGATGTTCAACAACAGTTGAACTGGGACTTAGGTCATCTGCCTTCGCCGAATCAATTCAACCATCGTTGAAATTTGACTCGGTCTACGCGCCCTTGACTCAAAATAATCAACGATGTTTGCAACAGTTGAACTAGGACTTAGGCCATGTGTCTTCGCCAAATCAATTCAACCATAGTTGAAATTCAACACGGGCTACGCGCCCCCGACTAAAAATAATCAATGATGTTCAACAACAGTTGAACTGGGACTCAGACCATGTGCCTTCGCCGAATCGATTCAACCATAGTTGAAATTCGACTCGGGCTACGCGCCCTCGACTCAAAATAATCAACGATATTCAACAACAGTTGAACTGGAACTCAGGCCATGTGCCTTCGCCAAATCAATTCAACTATAGTTGAAATTTGACTCGGGCTACGCGGCCTCAACTCAAAATAATCAACGACGTTCAATAACAGTTGAACTGGGACTCGGGCAATGTGCGTTTGCCGAATCAAATCAACCACGGTTGAAATTCCATTCGGGCTACGCGCCCTCGACCCAATATAATCAACGATGTTCAATAACAGTTGAACTGGGACTCAGGCCATGTGCCTTCGCCAAATCAATTCAACCATAGTTGAATTTCGACTCGGGCTACGTGCCCTCGACTCAAAATAATCAACGATGTTCAATAACAATTGAACTTAGACTTAGGCCATATACCTTCGCCGAATCAATTCAACTACAGTTGAAGTAGGACTCGGGCTACACACCCTCGACTCCAAATAACCAACGATGTTTAACCACAGTTGAACTAAGACTCAGGCCATGCGACTTCGCCAACTAATTCAACTACGATTGAAATAGGACTCGGGCTACGCGCCCTCAACTCCAAATAACCAACGATGTTCAACCACAGTTGAACTGGGACTCAGGCCATGTGCCTTCGCCAAATCAATTCAACGATAATTGAAATTCGACTCAGGCTATGTGCCCTCGATTCGCACATACTGCACTACGTTCAGCGACAGCTGAACCGAGGTTTAAGCCATGAATCTCTGCCGGATAGTTCAACTACGGTTGAATTAAGATCTAATTCATCTACCTCCACTGATAAACTGACGAATAAACTAAGACGCAGGGCAGATACCCTCGCGAACCAGGTAAACACGTCTGGCTCCTATTGGAGTAAAAAATGTGCAAGATTCGATGCCTACCGAACCACCTGGTCGGGCTTTCGTTCTCACGGCGAACAGTCCAATCGCACACAGAACGGGATTATGATTGGAATGAACCACCTTTGAGGAGAAGCCTCGCCACGCCCAACTATAAAAGGAGGGGGTTAGCCGCCAACATCCGAAAATCAGCCTCCCTCCCAAGGTGCAAGTGAAGCCAGTAATTGAGCAATACAAAAAAGGAACTCCCTCTTGTTCAGAGAACAATCGCATGCCACACCCGTCTACACCTGTGAGCACATGATTTTTGCACTAGCTAAACAAAATTCCAAAAATTAAAATAAAATAATATTTTTGAGTGTAATTGTGTGCCTTGCTTGAAATTAAATACATTTTATGTGTCTAAATAATTGGAAATTAGAATTTTTTTTAAAAAAAAAGGAGAAGTACATGTATTTTTTATTTAGTAGTTAAAAAAAGAAAATTAACAAAAAATAGTAATTAGAGGAATATAGTAGAAAATAGCAAAAAATATCAGAAAATTGGAAAAAATAGGAAATTAATAGAGTTTGAGTAATTAGAAAAGAGTATAAAAATAGGGAATAAAATACAAAAAGAAAATACATAAAAAATAATTAAAATACTAAACAAATACAAGGTATATAAGGGTATAATTGCATTGGGCCAAAAGAATTCCAAAACAATGGCCCAGTCCTTTAGCCCAAAGATTACCGGTCCAAATTCACTAAGTGATAAGTGATCTCAGCTGTTCATTGCACCAAAGCTAACGGCTGAGATAATTAATAGAATTAATTAATTAATTGAAATGCGATATCAGATCTCGTCCGTTCATTGGAATTGATCTAAGGGTTGAGGGCATTGGTCTCATTGGCATGGAGACGGTGTCATTTTAGTAACGCCAATAACGACCGTTGATCTTCATCAAATCAACGGTCCATATCACCTTATCCTCCCCACCTATAAAAGGCTTTGGTCCGTCTGAGACCATTCATTTCTAACCTACCCAAACCCTAGCTGCCTAAATCCCCTCTTTTCTCCTTCATCTTATTCCTCACCTCCCCTCTGAAACCCTCACCGGCCACGGAGGCCACCACCCTCCACGGTGGTCTCCGGCCATCCCCTCACCTCCCCTCTTCTCTTTTTCATCTTCTTCACCTCAAACACCCCTCAAAACCTTAAAACAGACCCTTCTTCCCAAACTCCGGTCACCGGAACCCACCACCGGTGACCACCAAAGTATGAATCTCTCCTCCAAACCAACGCCAAAAGAACTGCCATGGTCCGATCTACCCCCCCATAGCCTTGATTTCCCTCGAATATACCCTGAACTCTTTGAATATCCCAAAAGAAGTCGCCGGAACCCTAACTCCGGCGACTCGAAACTAAACCCCTATCAAGATCTAGCCTTTACCCTCCCCTGAACACCCCACTCCAAACCAAAAACCTCAAAGACTTCACCTTGAAGTCTAAAAAGAAAAACCAGAAAGAAATAAAGAAAAAAAACAAAGAAAAGGTCTGAAAGATACTGAAAAAGAAAAGAAGGAAAATGGTGAAAAGGGAAGCTCAGGGGACCGGCCCTGCAAAGCTAAGTCCCCTTACCCATTTTGTATTTTTACTGCTTTCTTTGTCTGTGTATTCGCATGTTTTCCTTCTGTTTTCATTACTTGAATCTTGTTTGTTTCCCTGTTTTGATTGTTTTTGTTCTTCTTAAAAGATCTATCTTTCATCCTGTGCTTCTTCATCTTCTGTAGTACTAGGGTTTTTCAACTTGTTCATTGTTCATCTTTCTTCTGTTTTGTTTGTTTTAAATCATGTTATGTTTCTTCTGAGTTAAAAAGATCTATCTTTCACCCTTTCTTCTTCATCTTCTTGGTATTGTGATTATCGATCTGTTAGTTTTCAACAGCATGATTGTTCCTCTCTTTATGATTCTTTACATGTTTAGTTGTCTAGTCATCGTTATTCATCTCTTATACTAGGTTTATCTCGTTTGTTTGGATTTTTGTTCTGATTCTCTGTTTTGAAGATTTGACCTTGATATCTTTCTTCTTCTTTGTCCTCTGTTAGTATTAGGCCTCTTCATCTTGTTGGTCTTCGACATCTCCTTTGCATGTTTAAGCTTTGACTCTCATTCTGTATTAGTCTATCTTTGTTAGCTCTCAATAGTTTGAATGATTCTTCTCTTCTGGTTCTTTTCATGCTTAGTTTTAGTGCTAGGATTAGCTGTTGGTCTCCTATATTAAGGTTGTTTTACTTTATCTTTGTCTATTCCCCTAAATCTCCTGATTAAAACCAGGATTCTTCTTTAATGATTGGTTTATGCCACTTCTTCTGTTCCTTCATCTGCTAAAATAAGCATGATCATCTGATTTTGTTTCTTTCTCTGTTACTTAGCATGATAGACTTTAGGATTTTTCTTTACTGTTTCCCCATGATTCTTCTATTCTTTATTTTCATCTTATATATATCAAAGCTAGGGTTAGTACTTGAAAATAGATCTTGGCTACCATGTCTATGTTATTCTGTGGTCCCTGTGTCTAAAATGAGTCATGTTTCATCTATTACTGACTGTTTGTTAGAGTTTAGCTTCTGTGTATGTCCATGCTCATGAACTTTGAAGGTTTTGGGGTTTTTCAATGTATCATCTAACATAAACTAGTTGTAATTAAGTCTAATTGATATTGATTGACACTTTGCCACATGGAATTGGGTTATGTGAATTGATTGATTAAGATTCAACACTATCAAATTTCTCTTCTGAGTTTTAATTGATTGATGCACAATGTTTGATCTCATGTGGCTATGTGTGCAATTGTATGTTGAAATGACTGAGTTTGCAATAGTTTATTATTAGGATGAGCAGTGATTAATACCCATTAACCTTAGGGGAATTTGTTATAGCTGTAATAGTACTAAGTTTCATAAAATGGCTAGTTTTGAAATAGGTTAAAACTGAAAATCAAATAACAATAGGTTATAAGATAAATAAGTGACTAAAGAGTGGTCAATTTTGCAAATTGACCAACTCTACAAGGTCCAACACACTGGCCCACCTTAAAAGGGTTAGTTGTGTAACAAGTGGTGCAAGTCTGCAAGTACAGAGTCACCAAGGATCATTTGAGCCCTGAATCACAGGTGGCTCGGTCTGCAAAGTCCTTAGCCCAGCCTGTGTTCAGCTAAATAGGTCAGTTGTGTAAAAGATTGGTTAAGTCTGCAAGTTCAGACTTACCAAGGCTCAATTTGGGCCCTGAATCACAGGTGGCTAGGTCTGCAAAGGCCTTAGCCCAGCCTGTGTTCAGCAAATGGGTTTCAACTACCCAAGCCAAGTCTCAACTTGAGGCTGGCTAAATTTTAAATAGGCTAAGTATAACAATAAAGCAGGCTAGTCCTGCAATTAGTTTAAAAATGAAATAAAAAGGTCTCAATTAACTGAAATTGAAACAAAAGAGGTTAAAATTGAAATAGTCCCTTAAAGTAGAACTGGCCAGTCCTTAAATACCAATGCAAGGATTGGCCATTAGTTAAATAAACCCAAGAATGTTGAAAACCTGACCTAGGTAGGTCAGGTAAATCAGCAATGTCACTAAGGGCATAAAAGGAAACCAAATTGGTAAAATAGTGAATTACATAGAACACATAGGGATATGGGAGTCATTTGTACCCTGATTTCTGCAATTTTGCAGAGATTTAAGGGTATAATGGTCTCCCTAAAAAGGAAAATCAGTAAAAATCTTTAACTATTAGGGATATTTTGGTAAAATCTTAGGAAAAGAATCAAAAAGAACCTTCCACCACATGCTGGAAGGGAATCTGATAACTGAAAATGGGGTCTAAGTGTAAGTTTAGCAATTTTAAAGGGGGAGAAGTGGGATTTAATCCCATTCTTTCTCCACAAGAAATCTGCCATTCCTACACCTATATATACCCCCAAAAAGAGTGAAATAAGGGCTGGATTTTAGAGAGAAAAATTCAGAGTGAAAATAGTTAATAGCAAATAAGTTTTTCCTGCATTTTTCAAGTGAGAGCATTTTGGTAGTCGCCTGTTCTTGTGGTTTCTTGCTCGAGATTTCGCTTGGATCTCTATTTGCTATTGCTGTGGTTTTTGTTCATTGATATTCAATCTCCCACTATTGCATTTGCTGTTTGAGTCTGTTGCTGAATACTTGCCTAATCCCCTAGAACTCATTGGTCTTTCTACTTGCTGATTCAGGTACACTTCCATTCGAATGAAGCTGTAATGCTGATTTGCTGAATATGAAATGAAGTTCCAGTTTGATTCATACATTATATTGTATTTTGTAGTTTAATATCTTCGTTAGCTGTTTAGCATTAGCTTGGATCTGTAATGCTGATATAGTATAGTGTGTACGAGTAGAAAACGAAACAAAAACAGTGTAATAGCTTAATAGTTGGTAGTGTAGTGTAGATAATACATCACCTAGCTTAAATAGGTAAAACTTTAAAATATAAGTTAGCTAATCATAGTTTCAAATCGTTAATTGTTCATTCACAGTAGTATCGTAAGTCTTAACCACATAGCTAATCATATATCGTAGATTTGCATTTAAACACAGATAAGAAGAAGAAAAACGCAGATCAAGCCATGATTCGTCCACAATTTTGTTAATAACTTTGTAATGAGTTAAGTTGTATTAAAATCAGTAGTATAGTTACACTCAAGTCTTTGAATCACTAAGATGTAGATACATTGAGAACCATAATTAAGCAATTGGACTGTTTAAACCTAGCTCATGTAGTTAGTTTTTAAGGATCAAAAGTCCAAATCTGAGTAATCTTAAAAGGGGAATAATCAGCTGAAGTAACAATTAGAATAGGATTGGCTGTGAAAATATTAAACATGCTAAATTCCTATTAAATCGGTAGTATAACAATGTAGTTGTAAATACTCATCTCATTTTTAGATATTCATTATGCCTTTTCACATATATACATAGTTAAATAATCTCTTAATCTCAACTAGTAAGTAATTCAATCGTTAGTGTAAACTCGTTGTTAGGAATTGAAAGTAGAAACAATCTTTTTAATTCTCGTGTACAGTAGATAGTTGTGATACATAGTTAATATTAACAGCTTGTATTGTGATTGTCCCTTTTGATGAATAAAAAATGCAATTGAATTCATTCTTAGTGATTTATGATTGTTCTGTTATAAGTTTACCATTTCTGTTCTTATCACTATTGTTCCCATTTGGTTTGGGTCCAACATGTAATGTGGGCTTGAACTGTGATACGAAAACAACTGGGCTGTCAAGCAGAAGCCTGAAGATAGCTTGGGTCTTTAAGACCTGGGCAGGAACAGCGCTTGTTTAAGTATGAATGCAGAGGCCCAGGCCCAATAAAGGCAGTAACAATGGCCTGGGCCCAAGTCTGAAAATGAGAAGTTGAAATATGACTAAGGAAAAACCAATATAGATAACATAGCATGTGTACATTAAGATTGAACCTTTTAAAATTAAAGTGGGACGAGCCTCGCACAACACAAAATAGCAGGGCCCCCTTAGTAATGAAATAATTTATAAATAGAATCGGGGAAGGCTATTAGCAAATTTCATAGCTTCTCCCAAAAGAATTAAAAGCCGATAGACTCTATTAGTCATGATTTAATATACCTTCCTTATGAATGAGTGTGCACTTGGTGTGACTCAAATCCAAAATCCCGGCAAAGCCTAAATGTACTAAAGGTCACAGGCGTACTGGTTGCAGTTTGACTCAAGGTGCGTTTTCATGATGTCGCAATTCTGTAAAATATTAAAAGTAAAAGCACATACGTTTTGTTAAAATCTATAACAAGTCAAGTAAGATTCGAGAACGATGATTGAGAGACCGTTCTAAAACCACAGAATTCGGGAATGCCTAACACCTTCTCCCGGGTTAACAGAGTTCCTTATCTAGGTCTTTGTTTCGCGGACTATAATAACAGAGTCAACTTCCTCGGATTCGGGATTAACCGGTGACTTGGGATACCATTATCTTCCCCAGTGGCGACTCTGATAATTTAATAAAAATCTTAGACCGATTGTCCTTCATGTGGAAAAACTCCTTCCTCTTTGTTATTATATCCGTCTCGGGTATTTGAACATTGAGGTATACCCTACGTATCTTTCCAAACGGATCGGTACAAAAGCCTCTTTTCAGGCGAACCTTTGTGGGGTAGTAAAAAGGGGGGTGTGACAGCTCTGGAGACTCTGCTGGGGAACCCAACTCAGAACTTCGGTTTCAGGGTTTAAGAACTCGAGCTCCTTAGAATCGCCTCTCTTGATATTATTCGACTTTGTTATATGATTTGAACAACATTCTATGTGTTTTACCGCTTTGATACTACGTGGAATGTATAAAAAATTGTGCCGAAAACCCTTCTCTTCTTCACCCCCCGGGGATGTGCTTACTGGTTGAGACTCCCCTTTTCTATTAAGTTACCCCAAAATTAAGAAAACAGAGGCTGGATAAGTTACAAAGCTGATTGACTCCGCGAGTCACTGGTACGTAGCCCCCTCCTCGATTCGAGTTGTCCGCTCGGGTACACGGTCTAGCACTCTATGAAACTATAAGATGTTGAACATAGGTCTAGGATGATTATTTGCATCATGTCTGACTTAGGAGACTCAACACAGGGGTTGGGTCCGTCTAGGACAAGTGACCCGGTAATTAAAAGACCGAGCATATTATGTGTTGCATTTTATTGTCCTTGATCGTTATGCGGACCGGCAAAATTCCCGAGGATAGAAAAGTGTTCAAAAGAAAAGAGAGAGAAATAAAAGCTAGTGAAAGTGTGTATCTTAAAATTAAAAAAAAAAAAAAGATGGAACATTTTTTAAATAATTGGTCAAATAAACTGACCGAACTACGCAGGTTTGATTCTCGCCATTAGGCGAGATACGTAGGCAACCCTTAAACGGGTCCAACCACACTTTTAGAAAAAGACCAAAAAGATTTTCTTTTCAAATATTGAGGTGTGATTGCTATTTTTGGAAACGGCCGAATGTTTCGAAAGGACGCCGGAAGGCTGTTTTGGAAAAAATGGCCACTTCGAGAGTCATGTCTCTTTCAAAAATGAAAATTTGCATTGAAAAAGATTTTTCTCTTTTCTAAATAAAATCGCCTTAATAAATGTGCAGGATGAGCACAGTACAGAATGAACATTTCGCCTTAATGAATAAAATCCCTTTGGAGCCAAGACTCTGGTGGAATGACATGGGAATTGAAGGTCAAAATTGGGTCAAAGGCTACTTAAAAGACCTCACGGGTTTATTGGACATAATCCCCCGAGGCAACATAATCAGAGCACTGGTCACATATTGGGATCCTGCACACAATGTACTACATCTTCCGGACTTTGAACTCACTCCCACTCTGGAGGAAATTGCTTTCTACATAGGGAAGAACGAGGTCCCCTTAAAAGAAAAATACCCGGTGGCCCCGAGAGCAGTAACAGTGCACCGCTTCTTGGATTCTTTGAAAATTGTTAGAAATGTCCACAACGAGGATTTAGCCAACGGATTTTGCTCCTTGAACTTCATTTATAGTAGATATGGACATGTCGGGGGTTTCAACGACTCCACGAACAAGCTTTGTAGCAAGTCCAACCGAGCAAAATGGGAGGAGCATCGACGGTTCGCTTTCTTAGTGGCATTTCTTGGGGTTATCATATTTCCGAGAAAAGATGGGCACATCAATATAAAGGTTGCCGGGGTAGCAAGCACTTTGGTAGTACAAGACAATTGTACTCTGGCTCCAATGATTTTAGCAGACATCTTCTTTGAGGGATGGAACTTGATTTTGCAAATATTGTTGATTGAACATCTATGCCATCATCCTTCATTCTCAAGCTATGGGCCGACCGGAAGAACGTGCCTTGAAGAAGTTTACATGAGAACAAAAGAAGTTAAGTTTCCAGAGGGAGTAAAGGATTGGATTTCGCATCTACGATCATTGACCGACGGCCAGATTGATTGGACATATGATTGGTTGCCTCTCGACGAGGTGATTTATATGCCGACAAAAGGGTCCCACTTCTTGATCATGGGTTTAAAAAGTATCCAGCCTTATGCCCCGTACAGGGCCCTGCGACAGCTTGGTAGATGTCAAGTTATACCAAAGGATGGGGACCTCAGTTCGCAAGTGATAGAGATTAGTCCGGATGGGCAATTCCCGGAAGCAAAGGTCCGACAGATTTGGAATGAATGTCAGAACTTGAAGGTAGAGACTTGTGTGCAGAACAGAGCTCGAGGTGAAGTGTCGTCAGGGTATTCCGCATGGTATCGACGGGGTATTGAGCATGACAGGCCATCGAAAAGACCTCACTTGCAAGATCTGGTGGAGCAATCTAAGGAAAACAGGAATTGGGCGGCCAAAGAAAGTGAATATAAGGCCAAGATCAGCTTGCTGAAAAAACAGTTGAGAGATCTCCAGTTTGAGAGCGGTTTGCAGGTAGCATCCGACGAAGGAGAGAAAAAGCAGCTGAAGAAAGAAAATGAAATTCTGAAGGCTCAGGTTGCTAAAATGAAAATTGCATCCGAGACCCCTGTTCGCTTAGCCCGAGACGAGAAATTGATTGAAACTCTTTGGCGCAAGGTGAATGACTACAGCTTCGACTTAGACAAAGCAGAAAAGGAGTTAGTCAGGGCTTGGAAGCAAATGGCCAAAGATGCCGAGGAAAGAGCCAAGTTGGTTCAGCAGCTACAAGATAAGCATGAGTTTGAGGTAGCTCGACTGAGAAAGATGATTGTTACAGCCACTGTCAAAAGTAACAAGGTCATCAAAGATCTCGAAGAAGAAAGAAAACATTGTTACACAACTATGGCTCGGCTAGAGTTTGAGCTACAACAAATACAAAAGGAGAACCAACGCACTTTAGATGCTCGCACCGAACAGATCAGCCGATTGCTTCAAGAGAAAGGGGTTATTCGAGAGAGAATTGTTCATATTGCTCAGTACATCACCCGGAAGAGCCAGCTATGTGAAGAATGTCCCGGGGAACTTTTGTGTCAGTAGTGAAATTCTTCGTACAACAAGTCATGTCCGACCTGGATAGGCTCTAAAAGGGATTAGCATATAGGCCCGCGGCAAGACCGAACGATGTCTCGTGGACACTAGGAGCATTAATGTACTCATAGGGCATGCATTCTATATTCATATTTCTTTGCATTAGTGGTACAACACCATCTTATAAACCAATGTTTTGAACTATCAATGAGAAATCAAGAGTTGTTGTCAATCCTTTTGCTTTATGTCAATTCTTTATTTACAATATGCAAATAAATAGGAACACGAATTAATAAAGAGAATAAAGAAGAAAAGAGAGAAAGGAAAAAGAAAAAAAGAGAAAAAAAAGGAAAAGAAAAAACAGAAGAAAGAAAAAAAAGAAAGAAGCAAGAAAGAAAAGAAAAAGAGAAAAGAAAAAAAGAGAATGATGAGATTAGTTCAAAATAAACGAAGACTAGGATGATGCATGACGATCGAAGGAAAAAATATGATTATTCCAAATCGTTGCATCTTATCTCTTTATGTGCTAACCACTAACGGGTGTTGTTGTTTATGAGATTCAGATTCTAGCTGGCAACTGGCATTCTGGCTACTCATCCCTACAACACAAGATCTAAGACAATGACAAAGGCCGTATCTCAAGAAATTGAACCAACAGTCATGGATCTCGTCTAGGAGGAGGAAGTTGTGGACGTGGCGGGAATGAAAGAAGAAATGTACAAGCTTAAACAGCAGATGGCCGAGATGTACCAGGCTTGGTCGAGGGGTCAACCCTTACCCACTTATCCCGCAAACCCAGCATACGTCCCTCCAGCCAATCCCAACCCTGAGCTACCCACTATGAACTCGTCCTCTACATATCCGGACTATCACCACTATTATGCCTCAACCTCTCTGGTACCACCACCACTGTCAAAACAAGTGCCACCCCAGCCACCTCAAGTTGCCCCGGTATATGTAGCACCTCCGCCTGCCGCCTTGCATAAGTCATCCAGTGAACCGTTGTTTCATGTACAAGACGCTCACTACTACCCACCTGAACCAACCTTTCGGCAGCATGAGTCTCACACCCCGTTGATGGAGGAAATTGAAGAAAAACTGGTCAGGAACTTAGAACAGGAGGAGATGGCCAGAAAGATGAGGAGTTTGGAGCAGTCCTTTCGTAACATACAAGGGCTAGGGGGACAAGTAAGTGTGGCGTACAAATACCTATGTTTGTTTCCAAAAGTGCAACTTCCTGTCGGATTCAAGTTGCCAAAGTTTGACATGTACAGTGGACACGGAGATCCGGTCGCCCATCTTAGAGGATACTGCAGTAAGATGCGGGGCGCAGGGGGAAGAGATGAGCTTCTGATGGCATACTTCAGCCAAAGTTTGAGTGGTTCTGCATTGGAATGGTACACGCGCCAAGATCACACCAGATGGTTCATCTGGGATGATCTCGCACAAGCATTCGCTAACCATTTCCAGTACAATTTGGAAATCATACCAGATAGTTGTCACTTACTAAAATGGAAAATAAACCTGGTGAAAGCTTTAGAGAATACGGCTTTAGATGGAGAGAACGGGCGGCGAGGGTGGATCCGCCGATGAAAGAAAGTGAAATGGTAGACTGTTTCTTGCAGGCTTTGGAGCCTACCTACTATGGACATCTAGTGTCAGCCATTGGAAAGAATTTTAATGAAGTTGTAAAAATGGGAAGTTTCGTGGAAGAAGGATTGAAAACTAACAAGATTATGAGTTTTTCAGCAATCAAGGCCACAAATCAGGCCATCCAGACAGGGAGTGGAGGAACCATTGGGAAGAAGAAGAAAGAGGAAGTGTCGGTTGTGGAGAGCAAACCCTGGAACCGTAACCAATACCATCACCCACCACGACCATATCAGCCGTACCCACCAACCCCATATAACCCACCAACATCATACAACCCACCTCCTCCATACTACCCACCTACTACCCCACACTACCATAATCCACAACCCCAAACTTATCCACCACCACCACAGGTATGGCGAGCCCAGGCTCCGCAGAATGTTTATCACACGCAAAATACCTACCCCTCTTCTAGAACTTACAGAAACCCGAACAAACCCAACTTCAGGCCCGACCCGGAGATGAGGAATAGAAACCAGCCAAAGAAAACATTCACCCCATTGGGGGAATCCTATACTAGCCTCTATCACCGATTGAAGGAATTGGGGATGCTGAGCCCAATCGAGTCAAAGCTTCCGAACCCACCTCCAAAGAATATCGATCGGTCGGTCAGGTGCGAGTATTGCTTTGGAGCACCATGACACAACACTGAGAAATGTTTGTGTGAGCACGTGATTTTTGCCCTCATTGGTAGCCGGAGGATTGAGGTACAGGCTCCAGAGGCCCCGAACATTACTCAGAACCCACTACCGGCTCATCATGAAGCACATATAATAGAGTTGGCACAAGAGGAGAGCAGCTGGAAGCCATCCCAGTCGGTCATGATGATAAAAGCCAGCAGCAAAGTAGAAAAGGAAATTGAGAAAGGGGAAGCAATAGTTGAAGTACCGGTGAAAAAGCAACCAACGGTTGAGACTTTGAAAGTTGTAGTGCCAGGGGTGAAACCAGTGTTAACAGTGAAAGGTGCAAGCATGGAACCGGTAATTATAAGGCCGGTGGTACAGATGTCGGTGGTAGATACCAAGACTGTACCTTGGACCTACAACAAGGTGGCAGTAGTATACAAAGGGAAAGAAGTGACTGGAGAGATCAACGAGACGCACGGTCTAGCTCATTCTGGGAGGTGTTTTGCCCCGGAAGAGTTAAGAAAAATGAAGGTGGTGAAAGAGAGTCACATGAAGAAGCCTGTGTCCGAAGAAGAAGCAGAAGAATTCCTCAAAAATATAAAATCTCAAGACTACTCCATAGTGGAACAGTTGAGGAAGACACCCGCACAAATCTCTTTGCTCTCATTGTTGATCCATTCGGAAGAACACAGAAAAGCATTGATGAATATATTGAATGAGGCGCATGTCCCTGAAAAGATCTCGGTATGTCATCTCGAGAAGATTACCAACAAGATCTTTGAATCCAACAAGATTACGTTCTCAGACAGTGAATTGCCCATTCAGGGGACTGAACATAACAAGGCGCTCTACCTTACTGTAAAAAGCGAGGAGTCGGTGGTCACTCGGGTGTTGATAGATAATGGTTCAAGCGCGAACATTTGTCCGCTTTCAACTCTTGGAAAGCTAAATATCAGTCCTGACAGAATCCGAAGGAATAGTGTGAATGTGAGAGGGTTTGACGGAGGAAGTAAGAACACTTTGGGGGATATCGTCTTGGAGGTCACCATGGGCCTGTGGACTTTACGATTGAGTTTCAGGTGTTAGACATTGCTGTGTCTTACAATCTATTGCTGGGTCGACCATGGATCCACGCAGCTAAAGCCGTGCCATCGTCTTTGCACCAAATGGTCAAGTTTAAATGGGAGCAGCAAGAAATCATAGTGTATGGAGAGGGAGACACCTGCAATGCCATAATGCCATTTGAGGATATTTATGAAGACAAGGGTCCCTGGGTGTACCAGGTGACAGATACTGTAGCAGTGAACAAGATTGCTAAAGGTGAGAAATTGCCAATCCCTACATGGCACCTGCCGCTGTGATGGTAGCCATGGAGATGCTTAAAATGGATTTACGCCAGGGAAAGGGCTAGGAATAGCCTTGCAAGGAATAAATCAACCAGTCCATCTCCCAGTGAACAAAGACACTTTCGGCTTGGGATTCAATCCACACACACGCCGACAGCCAATCCTTTCCCAATCAGGAAGGAGTCTTGGTAGTTAGCTTTTGAAATTCATCATCATTTCCCCGAAAAAAGTAATTTTACTTTTTGTAGTCCCCCACTCCCCATGGAAATCAAAATGTACCCAAAACTTTGTTCATCTTTGAGATATCAATGAAATGCATTTTTCTTCTTTCTTTATTTTTTGCCTTATTTTTATTTTTCCTTTTGTACAGTTCCATGTGTGCTGATTCTGATGACCTGTCATGCATGAAGAATTCCCGACCCAGTTCTGACAATCGAATAATCATACAAGAAATTGAGAATGATAGTGAGATAGAATATGAGGATGAGGAAACCCTGGAGGAAATAAGCAAGGACCTGAATCAATATGAGGAAAAACCCAAACCGAACCTAAGTGAAACATAACCTATTAATTTGGGGAGCGAAGATAGTGTCCGAGAAACAAAAATCGGTGTACATTTGGAAGCATCCCT
Source organism: Nicotiana noctiflora (assembly GCA_032618575.1). Lineage (NCBI taxonomy): Eukaryota > Viridiplantae > Streptophyta > Magnoliopsida > Solanales > Solanaceae > Nicotiana > Nicotiana noctiflora. The sequence goes on from JASVEL010006742.1 coordinate 45,433, forward strand.
CAGAGAAGAGTTAATAAAGTTATTGCATGAATTCAAGGACATCTTTGCTTGGTCCTATGATGACATGCCCGGACTTAGTACTGACTTGGTGGTACACAAGTTGCCTATATATCCTGAATGCCGGCCAGTGAAGCAAAAGTTGCGAAAATTCAAAACGGACATCAGCGTAAAGATAAAAGAAGAGGTGAATAAGCAGTTTGAGGCAAAGGTCATACGAGTTACTAAGTACCCCACCTGGTTAGCAATTGTTGTGCCAGTCCCAAAGAAAGACGGAAAAACCAGGGTGTGTGTGGATTACAGAGACCTCAACAAAGCCAGTCCAAAGGATAACTTCCCATTGCCAAACATCCACATATTAATCGACAATTGCACCAAGCATGAGATCGGTTCTTTTGTAGATTGCTATGCGGGTTATCACTAGATCCTAATGGACGAAGAAGATGCGGAGAAAACTACTTTCATTATACCTTGGGGAACATATTGCTATAGTGTGATGCCATTTGGATTAAATAATGTCGGAGCAACTTATATGAGGGCAATGACCACAATGTTCCATGACATGATGCATCAAGAAATCGAAGTGTATGTGGACGATGTCATCATAAAGTCCAAGAAGCAACATGATCATGTGAGGGATTTGAGGAAGTTTTTCCAGAGACTCCGGAGGTACAATCTTAAAATCAATCCCGCAAAATGCGCTTTTGGAGTGCCTTCAGGGAAGTTGTTGGGGTTTATAGTGAGTTGGCGGGGTATTGAACTAGATCTATCAAAGATCAAAGCCATCCAGAATCTACTTCCGCCGAAGAACAAGAAAGAAGTAATGAGCTTATTGGGAAGGCTGAATTATATTAGCCGGTTCATCGCTCAGTTGACATCAACATATGAGCTGATCTTCAAGTCATTAAAGAAAGATGCAGCAGTGAAATGGACCGAGGAATGTCAGGAAGCCTTCGACAAAATCAAGGAATATTTGGCAAATCCTCCAGTGCTAGTTCCTTCGGAGCCGGGAAGACCTTTGATCTTATATCTGACAGTGCTTAACAATTATTTTGGTTGTGTGCTAGGGCAGCACGATGAGACAGACAAGAAAGAACATGCTATATATTACCTTAGTAAGAAATTCACATCTTACGAGTTAAAATATACTCAGCTAGAAAGAACTTGTTTTGCATTGATCTAGGTGGCTCAGAAATTGAAGCATTATTTGTCAGGATACACCACATACTTGATATCACGACTGGATCCTCTGAAGTACATATTTCAAAAGCCTATGCCTACAGGGAGACTTGCTAAATGGCAGATTCTGCTCACAAAATTTGACATTCATTTATGTAACTCGTATGGCGATAAAGGCACAGGCAGTTGCAGATCACTTGGCATAGAATCCAGTGGATGATGAGTACGAGCCATTAAAGACATATTTTACGGATGAGGAGGCCATGAATGTCGAAGAAATAGAACAGAGTGAAAAGCCAGGATGGAAGATGTATTTCGACGGGGCCGTCAACAGTAAGGGAGTTCGAATCGGAGCAATGCTCATTTCAGAAACGGGTTAACACTATCCCGTCACCGCTCAGCTTCGATTTTTCTGCACCAACAATATGGCTGAATATGAGGCATGTATCTTGGGATTGAGGATGGCAATAGATATGGGTGTTCAAGAGATTTTGGTCATGGGTGACTCGGATCTTTTGATACACCAAATCCAGGGAGAATGGGAAACAAGGGATTTAAAATTGATACCTTATCGGCATTGTTTGCATGAGTTGTCCCAAAGGTTCCAGTCCGTAGAATTCAAACATATCCCAAGAATGCACAACGAGGTTGCAGATGCTCTGGCCACACTGTCCTCTATGTTACATCATCCGGACAAAGCCTATATAGATCCACTTCAGATCCAGGTGTATGATCAGAATGCCTACTGTTTTGCTGTGGAAGGAGAGTTGGATGGAGAACCGTGGTATCACGACATCAAGGAATACTTGAAGGCGGGAAAATACCCAGAGCAAGCCACCGGAGATCAGAGGAGAGATGTAAGACGCTTGGCTAATGGCTTTTTCCTCAGTGGAGGAATCATATATAAAAAAACACCGGACCTGGGATTGTTAAGGTGTGTGGATGCGCGACAAGCTGATAAGATTATGATTAAGGTGAATGCTGGAGCCTGTGGACCCTATATGAGCGGGTATATCTTAGCAAAAATGATTCTGAGAGCCGGGTATTATTGGCTCACCATGGAGCGGGATTGTATCAGATCTGTGAGGAAATGCCACCAATGCCAAGTACATGGAGACCTAATCCACTCCCCGCCTTATGAATTGCATACAATGTCTGCACCCTGGCCGTTTGTTGCTTGGGGCATGGATGTTATCAGACCAATAGAGTTAGAAGCTTCCAAGGGGCATAGATTCATTTTTGGTCACGACTGATTATTTCACTAAGTGGGTGGAGGCAAAGACGTTCAAGGCGGTGACAAAGAAAGCTGTGGTGGATTTTGTGCATGAAACTATTATATGCCGGTTTGGAATTCCCAAGGTAATCATCACAGATAACGGGGCTAATCTGAACAGCCACCTCATGGCGGAAGTTTGCCAGAGATTTAAGATCACACATCGTAATTCCACACCATATAGGCCAAAGGCAAATGGGGCGGTAGAAGCTGCAAACAAGAACATAAAGAAGATCCTCAGGAAAATGGTGGAGGGTTCCAGACAATGGCACGAGAAATTACCTTTTGCTCTTATTGGTTATCGCACAACAGTGCGCACTTCTATCGGCGCCATGCCCTATTCATTGGTGTATGGGACAGAGGCTGTTATACCCGCAGAAATAGAGATACCGTCACTTAGAATCACAGTTGAAGCTGGAATAGATGACGAAGAATGGGTAAAAGCCCGGCTGGAACAATTAAGTCTAATTGATGAGAAGAGGTTGGCCGCAGTTTGCCACGGGCAATTATATCAACAAAGAATGGCCAGAGCATATAATAAAAAGGTGTGTCCTCGGAAGTTTGAAGTCGGACAACTGGTATTGAGGCGTATCTTACTGCATTGGGTTGAAGCAAAAGGCAAATTCGCGCCAAACTGGCAAGGGCCATTTATGGTATCACAGGTGTTGTCTAATGGGGCATTATACCTAACAGACGTTGAAGGGAAATGCATAGAGGCTGCTATCAATTCAGATGCGGTCAAAAGATACTATGTATGATTCCTTTTCAATTGTATAATTGTATTTTGTTGTGATTTTGGAATTGAAATGATGAAGGCATTTATTTCTCTATCCAAACACTTTATCCATTGATATCCTCTTTGAGCCATGTTCGATATATTCTTTCATACCCTTTCTCGGAATTGCTTATGGCACAATACAGAAAATGAAAAAATGATGAATGAAAAATGAAAGAAAAAAAGAAAAAAAAAGAAAAAGACAAAGAAATCGGTAAAAAGTCAAAAGAAATTCATACATTTATGGCGTAGTAATGAACTACGTTTGACTTGATCCCGAAAGGGTACGTAGGCAGCCTCACTGAGGTTCAGTCACAATAAAGGAAAAATCAAAAAATCCCCCACATATTGAAACTGGGACATAAGTTATGTTTTATAATTCCGAGAGTTGTAAATATTTTTAAAACCCTCGTAAATTTTTTGAGCCTTTATATCCTTCTTTCTTAACCCATCCAAAAGCCACATTACGGTCCAAATAAAGACCTTCTGATCAATTCCAAGAGAATAACAAATGCAATGAAATAAAGGAAGAACGAAGCATTGGACAACATCAGTGGTACAGAAAAAAAAAGAAGACAAAAGGAAAAATGGAAAATGAAAAAAATGAGAGAGTCTCATCAGTGAAAACCTTAACCGGCACCGTGAGGCGATTGTGAGGTTGAGAGAAAATAAAAACGAGAGAGTCTTGTCAGTGAAAACCTTTAACGGCACTGCAGGGCGATTGTGAGGCTGAGAAAGAATAAATGAGAGAGTCCTACTGGTGAAAACCTTTCGAGGCACCATAGGGCAATCGTAAGGATTATTATGGGAAAAGAGAAAAGGAAACGAAAAATAGGATTGGTTTGGGTCGAGAACAATTTGGAGTCAGAATAATGGGTTGAACGAACTGGGTAGGAGTTTAAATACATGGCATGGTCAACAGAATCGGCCGACATACTCAGATAAGTTCTACCACTCCTCTGAAACACCCTTACCCATTTTGAGATTCATTTTTCTACATTTCAATGTTTGTCTTTTAAAAGCTAACTACCAGCTTCGATGAAGAATTGAAATAACACTGGATCAGAAAGGAAAAGGAAAAAAGAGGTGGAAAATAAATAAAGGTGTTTGGCAAACAGAGCCAAAAGAAAAGAAAAACAAAAGTGAAAAACAAGAAAAATACAAAAAAAAAAGAGTTTGCAAGAGATAGTCAACCAAAAAACCACACAGTGGGAGAAAAGCAAAAAGAGGAAAAGCAATAAGAGGCAGGGACGGCAGATGCCAGTTGCCAGCAGTTTATATCTAATAAATTTCTGTTTTGTGATTTAAACAGGAATAAATCGTCACTAATCACTTTAAAGTGAATGTGACCAATGTGGAAAGATAGAAAACACCAAAAAGAAAGTTTGGCAATAAGTGAAAGAATTCATAGGTGAAAGTCAAAGAAAATACCAAAAACAAGAGGAAGGTATCATCTTTAAAATCCACTCCCCAGTTATCAAACGAGGGAATCCTTTTCTGCAAATATTTAATTTCACTAATCATGTTAAAATGAATGTGACCAATGTGGAAAGATAGAAAACACCAAAAAAGAGAAAGTTCGGCAATAAGTGAAGGAATTCACTGGTGAAAGTCATTCAGTCAAAGAAAATACCAAAAACAAGAGGAAGGTATCATCTTTAAAATCCACTCCCCAGTTATCAAACAAGGGAATACTTTTCTGCAAATTTTTAATTTTATGCATCGGGCGCCCACCTGGATAACAAGGGAATACTTTCTGCAAATTTTTAATTTCATGCATCAGGCGCCCACCTGGATAACAAGGGAATACTTTTCTGCATTCGCACTTCATGCATCAGGCGCCCACCTGGATAACAAGGGAATACTTTTCGAAATTCGCATTTCATGCATTAGGTTAACAAGGGAATACTTTTCTTCAATTTTTAATTTCATGCATTAGGTGCCCACCTGGATAACAAGGGAATACTTTTCTGCAATTTTTAATTTCATGCATCAGGCGCCCACCTGGGTAACAATGGAATACTTTTCAAAAAAAAATTAATTTCATGCATCAGGCGCCCACCTCGATAACAATGGAATATTTTTCTGCAAATTTTTAACTTTATGCATCAGGCGCCCACCTGGATAACAAGGGAATACTTTTCTGCAAATTTTTAATTTCATGCATCAGGCGCCCACCTGGATAACAAGGGAATATTTTTCTGCAATTTTAATTCCATGCAACTTTGGCTTGTGTTAGCTAACATGAGTAACACCGTAACATGATAAGCCCATACTGGGGCAGAAGAAAAGTTCGTTGTTTTGTTTGTTTTGAGCAGGCATCAGCTTGAGGGCATGAAGTATCATCTAAAATCAAAAAGAGGGGAGAGCGAGGAAAAGAAAATCAACAAAAAGAGAAAGTCAGCATCACAGAAAATCAAAGAAAAGAGACAAGGAAGAGCAAAGAAGAAGCTAGATAGGAACTATTGTAATTTGTAGAATCATAGTTTAGAATAGCTTCTTCATTTTACATTTTATCCCTCGGTGTAATAAGGAGTAAGTCAGCAAGACTCAACAGTGTCAATGCAACAGTGAGTCTGGCAGTTTTAACTGCCAGACCTTCCCGAACTACACTGACCCTGACCTGATTCTTGTTTAGCCCAGGGTGCGGTCAAAAGGTTTTTCAAAAATGCTTTCACGGAATATGCCAATGTGCAAAAATCTCTCATTACTGCTCACTTGTCTTTGCACTGAAACTCTTTGTGTTCCCGAGCAAAGAGGGGCAACTGTGAGCACATGATTTTTGCAATAGGCAAACAAAATTCCAAAATTAAAATAAAATAATATTTTTTAGTGTAATTGCATGTCTTGTTTGAAATTAAATGCAATTTTATGTGTTTAAATTATTGGAAATTAGAAAATTAAAAAAAATAGGAGAAGTACATGTATTTTTTATTTAGTAGTTAAAAAAAGAAAATTAACAAAAAATAGTAATTAGCGGAATATGATAAAAAATAGCAAAAAATATCAGAAAAATTGGGAAAAATAGGAAATCAATAGAGTTTGAGTAATTAGAAAAGAGTATAAAAATAGGGAATAAAATAAAAAAAAATACATAAAAATAATTAAAACATCAGAAAAATACAAAAATACATATGGGTATAATTGCTTTGGGCCAAAAGAAATGTTTAAATAATTAAAATACTAAAAAAATACAAAAATACATGGTGTAATAGGAACTGGGCCAATTGAAGTCCAATTGGTTGGCCCAGTGTGTTTAGCCCAAAAGTCCGGTCCAATTCAATAACCCACATTGATCTCGGCCGTTCATTGCACCAAATCCAACGGCTGAGAATCAATCCGGTGTTAATTAATTAACTAAAATTCAAGGATTAATGTCCGTCCGTTTGAGTTGATCTAAGGGTTCAGGGCATTGGTCTCATTGGCATGGAGACGATGTCATTTTAGTAACGCCAATAATGACCGTTGATCTTCATCAAATCAACGGTCCAGATCACCTTATCCTCCCCACCTATAAAAGGCTTTGGTCCGTCTGAGACCAGCCATTTCTGACCTACCCAAACCCTAGCCGCTAAATCCCCTCTCTTCTCCTTTCTTTATCTTCTTCAAACAGCCTGCAGCCCTAGCCGGCCATGGAGGCCACCACCCTCCACGGTGGTCTCCGGCCATCCCCTCACCTCCCCTCTTCTCTTTTTCATCTTCTTCACCTCAAACACCCCTCAAAACCTTAAAACAGACCCTTCTTCCTTGATCTGCTGGTCACCGGAATCTACTTCCGATGACCACAAACTACGAGATCTCTTTCCAAACCAATGCCAAAAGAACCACCTTGAGCTGATCTAACCCCCCACAGCCTTAGTTTCCTTCGAATATCGCTCGATCCCGTCGAATATCCAAAAAGAAGTCTACCGGAACCCTAACTCTGGTGACTCGAAACTAAACCCCTATCAAGATCTAGCCTTTACCCTCCCCTGAACACCCCACTCCAAACCAAAAACCTCAAAGACTTCACCTTGAAGTCTAAAAAGAAAAACCAGAAAGAAATAAAGAAAAAAAAAAGAAACAAAGAAAAGGTCTAAAAGATACTAAAAAAGAAAAGAAGGAAAAGGGGTGAAAAGGGAAGCTCAGGGGACCGGCCCTGCAAAGCTAAGTCCCCGTACCCTCTTTGTATTTTTACTGCTTTCCTTGTCTGTGTATTTGCATGTTTTCCTTCTGTTTTCATTACTTGAATCTTGTTTGTTTCCCTGTTTTGATTGTTTTTGTTCTTCTTAAAAGATCTATCTTTCATCCTGTGCTTCTTCATCTTCTGTAGTACTAGGGTTTTTCAACTTGTTCATTGTTCATCTTTCTTCTGTTTTGTTTGTTTTAAATCATATTCTGTTTCTTCTGAGTTAAAAAAGATCTATCTTTTCTTCTTCATCTTCTTGGTATTGTGATTATTGATCTGTTAGTTTTCAACAAGCATGACTGTTCCTCTCTTTATGATTCTTTACATGTCTAGTTTGTTTAGTCGTTGTTATTCATTAAGGGTTATCTGGCTTGTTTGGAGTCTTTGTTCTGTTTCTTTGTTTTGAAGATTTGACCTTGATATCTTTCTTCTTCTTTGTCCTCTGTTAGTATTTTCATCCTGTTGGTCTTCGACATCTCCTTTGCATGTTTAAGTTTTGACTCTCATTCTGTATTAGTCTATCTTTGTTAGCTCTCAATAGTTTGAATGATTCTTCTCTTCTGGTTCTTTTCATGCTTAGTTTTAGTGCTAGGATTAGCTGTTGGTCTCCTATATTAAGGTTGTTTTACTTTATCTTTGTCTATTCCCCTAAATCTCCTGATTAAAACCAGGATATTTCTCTGACGATTGGTTTATGCCACTTCTTCTGTTCCTTCATCTGCTGAAATAATCATGATTATCTAATTTTGCTTCTTTCTCTGTTACTTGGCATGATAGACTTTAGGATTTTTCTTCACTGTTTCCCCATGATTCTTCTATTCTTTATTTTCATCTTATATATATCAAAGCTAGGGTTAGTACTTGAAAATAGATCTTGGCTACCATGTCTATGTTATTCTGTGGTCCCTGTGTCTAAAATGAGTCATGTTTCATCTATTACTGACTGGTTGTTAGAGTTTAGCTTTTGTGTATGTCCATGCTCATGAACTTTGAAGGTTTTGGGGTTTTTCAATGTATCATCTGACATGAATTAGTTGTAATTAAGTCTAATTGATATTGATTGACACTTTGCCACATGAAATTGGGTTATGTGAATTGATTGATTAAGATTCAACACTATCAAATTTCCCCTTCTGAGTTTTACTTGATTGATGCACAATGTTTGATCTCGTGTGGCTATGTGTGCAGTTGCATGTTGAAATGACTGAGTTTGCAATAGTTCTTGTTAGTGTGAGCATTTGATTAATACTCATTAACTTTAGGGGATTGGTTATAGCTGTCATAGTACTAAGTTCCATAAAATGGCTAGTTTTGAAATAGGTTTAAAACTGAAAAATCAAATAACAATAGGCTATAAGATGAATAAATGACCAAAGAGTGGTCAATTTTGCAAATTGACCAACTCAACAAGGTCCAGCACACTGGCCCACCTTAAAAGGGTTAGTTGTGTAACAAGTGGTGCAAGTCCGCAAGTACACACTCACCAAGGCTCATTTGAGCCCTGAATCACAGGTGGCTAGGTCTGCAAAGTCTTTAGCCCAGCCTGTGTTCAGCTAAATAGGTCATTTGTGTAAAAAGATTGGTTAAGTTTGCAAGTACAAACTCACCAAGGCTCATTTGAGCTCTGAATCACATGTGGCTAAGTCTACAAAGGATTTAGCCCAGCATGTGATCAGCAAATGGGTTTCAATTACCCAAGCCAAGTCTCAACTTGAGACTAGCTAAATCTTAAATAGTTTAAATACAACAATAAAGCAGGCTAGTCCTGCAATTAGTTTAAAAATGAAATAAAAAGGTCTCAATTAACTGAAATTGAAACAAAAGAGGTTAAAATTGAAATAGTCCCTTAAAGTAGAACTGGCCAGTCCTTAAATACCAATGCAAGGATTGGCCATTAGTTAAATAAACCCAAGAATGCTGAAAACCTGACCTAGGTAGGTCGGGTAAATCTGCAATGTCACTAAGGGTATAAAAGGAAACCAAATTGGTAAAATAGTAAATTACATAGAACACATAGGGATATGGGAGTCATTTGTACCCTGATTTCTGCAATTTTGCAGAGATTTAAGGGTATAATGGTCTCCCTAAAAAGGAAAATCAGTAAAAATCTTTAACTATTAGGGATATTTTGGTAAAATCTTAGGAAAAGAATCAAAAAGAACCTTCCACCACATGCTGGAAGGGAATCTGATAACTGAAAATGGGGTCTAAGTGTAAGTTTAGCAATTTTAAAGGGGGAGAAGTGGGATTTAATCCCATTCTTTCTCCACAAGAAATCTGCCATTCCTACACCTATATATACCCCCAAAAAGAGTGAAATAAGGGCTGGATTTTAGAGAGAAAAATTCAGAGTGAAAATAGTTAATAGCAAATAAGTTTTTCCTGCATTTTTCAAGTGAGAGCATTTTGGTAGTCGCCTGTTCTTGTGGTTTCTTGCTCGAGATTTCGCTTGGATCTCTATTTGCTATTGCTGTGGTTTTTGTTTCGTCGATATTCAATCTCCCACTATTGCATTTGTTGTTCGAGTCTGTTGCTGTGCTTATCTCTTAATCCCCTTAGAACTCATTGGTTTCTACTTGCTGATTCAGGTACACTTCTGTTCGAATGAAGCTGTAATGCTGATTTGCTGAATATGAAATGAAGTTCCAGTTTGATTCATACATTATATTGTATTTTGTAGTTTAATATCTTCGTTAGCTGTTTAGCATTAGCTTGGATCTGTAATGCTGATATAGTATAGTGTGTACGAGTAGAAAACGAAACAAAAACAGTGTAATAGCTTAATAGTTGGTAGTGTAGTGTAGATAATACATCACCTAGCTTAAATAGGTAAAACTTTAAAATATAAGTTAGCTAATCATAGTTTCAAATCGTTAATTGTTCATTCACAGTAGTATCGTAAGTCTTAACCACATAGCTAATCATATATCGTAGATTTGCATTTAAACACAGATAAGAAGAAGAAAAACGCAGATCAAGCCATGATTCGTCCACAATTTTGTTAATAACTTTGTAATGAGTTAAGTTGTATTAAAATCAGTAGTATAGTTACACTCAAGTCTTTGAATCACTAAGATGTAGATACTCTGAGAACCATAATTAAGCAATTGGACTGTTTAAACCTAGCTCGTGTAGTTAGTTTTTAACGATCAAAAGTCCAAATCTGAGTAATCTTAAAAGGGGAATAATCAGCTGAAGTAACAATTAGAATAGGATTGGCTTGTGAAAATATTAAACAGGCTAAATTCCTATTAAATCGGTAGTATAACAATGTAGTTGTAAATACTCATCTCATTTTTAGATATTCATTATGCCTTTTCACATATATACATAGTTAAATAATCTCTTAATCTCAACTAGTAAGTAATTCAATCGTTAGTGTAAACTCGTTGTTTGGAATTGAAAGTAGAAACAGTCTTTTTAATTCTCGTGTACAGTAGATAGTTGTGGTACATAGTTAATATTAATAGCTTGTATTGTGATTGTCCCTTTTGATGAATAAAACATGCAATTGAATTCATTCTTAGTGATTTATGATTGTTCTGTTATAATTTTGCCATTTCTGTTCTTATCACTATTGTTCCCATTGGTTTGGGCCCAACATGTAACGTGGGCTTGAACTATGATACGAAAACAACTGGGCTGTCAAGCAGAATCCTGAAGATAGCTCGGGTCTTTAAGACCTGGGCAGGAACAGCACTTGTTTAAGTATGAATGCAGAGGCCCAGGCCCAATAAAGGCAGTAACAATGGCCTGGGCCCAAGTTTGAAAATGAGAAGTTGAAATATGACTAAGGAAAAACCAATATAGATAACATAGCATGTGTACATTAAGATTGAACCTTTTAAAATTAAAGTGGGACGAGCCTCGCACAACACAAAATAGCGGGGCCCCCTTAGTAATGAAATAATTTATAAATAGAATCGGGGAGGCTATTAGCAAATTTCATAGCTTCTCCCAAAAGAATTAAAAGCCGATAGACTCTATTAGGCACGGTTTAATATACCTTCCTTATGAATGAGTGTGCACTTGGTGCGACTCAAATCCAAAATCCCGGCAAAGCCTAAATGTACTAAAGGTCACAGGTGTACTGGTTGCGGTGTGCCTCGAGGTGCGTTTTTGCGATGTCGCAATTCCGTAAAATATTAAAAGTAAAAGCACATACGTTTTGTTAAAATCTATAATAAGTCAAGTAAGATTCAAGAATGATAATTGAGCGACCGTGCTGAAACCACGAAATCCGGGAGTGCCTAACACCTTCTCCCAGGTTAACAGCGTTCCTTATCCACGTCTTTGTTTTGCACACTATAATAACACAGTCATAAATTTCGTCGGTTCAGGATTAAATCGATGACTTGGGACACCATTATTTTCCCAAGTGGCGACTTTGAAAAAATTAAAATTGATCCCGTTCCGACTGTCCTTTAAGTGGAAAAACTCCTTCCTCTTTGTTATTGTATCCATCTAGGGTATTTGAGCATCAAGGTATACCCTATGTATCTTTCCAAACTGATCAGTGCAAAGCCCGTACGTGGGGGTAGTCTACTACACAATCAAGTCTAAGCAGAATGGAGACAACAAAATGATAAAGAGGAAGAGGTCGGGTACTGCGGACGTCGGCAGCTACCTCGAAGTCTCTACGGAATGGGGATAATAAAGCAGTTGCGATAGCTCAACTGCCCTCCTGAACCTGTATATCTGCACCGGGGGAGTGGGGTGAGTATATTTCAACTCAGTGAGTAACAATAATAAACAACGACTGGAAGTGGGAACACCTGTACTATCACTATACAGTTCTAAGGGTAACCTCATAGGTAAGTCATCACTATAATGAATACCCCCAATATCCAGTCCACATCTATGCCATCTAGGTCCCACACTGACCAAATCCTCACTCGTACCGCTACGGTGTACAGCCATCTCAATGTATTGCCTATAATGTATAAGTATTTAAGTATGTATAAGGATATGAATAAGTATAATGCAGCGGCGTGCAGCCCGCTCCAATACATATACCGCTGCGGCGCGCAACCCACTCCATTTAACGTCGATGGCGCTCACTGGGGTGTATACAGACTTCGGAGGGGCTCCATAGGCCCAAGCGCTATGATGATGCGGCGTGCAGCCCGATCCACACATATATTGCGGCGGCGTGCAGTCCGATCCAATATATATATACATATATAACTATACTGCTGCAGCGTGCAGCCCGATCCCATAATATACACCAGCTCTCACTGAGAATGTGTGCAGACTCAGACTACGAAGGGGCTCCTACAGCCCAAACGCAATAATACTGCGGCGTGCAGTTTGATCCAACACATACACTGTTGCGGCGTGCAGCCCGATCCAATATATATACTGCTGCGGCGTGCATCCCGATCCAATATATATACTGTTGCAGCGTGCAGCCCTATCCAAATATATATACTGTTGCGGCGTGCAGCCCGATCCAAATATGTATACTGCTGCGGCGTGCAGCCCGATCCAAATATATATACTGCTGCGGCGTGCAACCCGATCTAATATAGGTATATATATATATATATATATATATATATATATATGATACCTCATAATGGGTCCTCGACCTTGTCTCAATTAGTATAGGATTGGCCTTTCAGGCTCACTCAGCTAAATCAGGGAACTTCCACCCTAAGTAGTCTATCTCTCACAATACACATCTAGTATTGGCTCTTAGTATGCTATTCAGCTAGTTTTACGGCTGAGTGTAAGTCTCCATCACGATATAAGGGTCACCTAGCTCTACAGGTCCCCTAATGCCCTACAGATCGGCACAAGGCCCCAAACATGGCTATTAGCCCAATTACACAGTTATAATCTCATTATCAGTCATAATACACAGTATTCTATTAGCCGGGGAGGACCAAGTCCGAACCCCCAATCACAATGTCACCACGCCCATCACAAGATGCGTATCTCATCTCAACATAGCAATGTGAAGTGCTTGTACGGGGTTTCAAACCCTCAGTACATTATTTACTACTACCACTCACCTCGAACTGGTAGAAACCTCAGTCCGCCTTGCGCTTGCCTCGCCAATCAATCTCCTCGAATGCCAAGTCTGCTCAAAATCAATGATAATGCATCAATATATGCCCAATTCACGCAACCCATAAAATAACCCCAAATTGCATCAAAACCCACAAATTTGTCAAAACCCGACTTTTGGTGCGCTTCTCGATAAATTATAAAAGTTACATATTCGGAAACCTCGTCTCAATACGAGTCTAGGCATATAAAATTTACCAAATTCGGACTCCATTTGCCCACTCAAATTGGTATTTTTCTACAATTCTAGGCCTAGGGCTAAAACCCACCTTAAATCCTCCATTTTCATAGAAATAATCAATAATTTCATGATAAAAGCGCGAAATTAAACCATGAAACTTACCTCCGACAATATCCCGATGATCTCTCAGCTATTTCCCGTTACTTTCTCTTTCTAGGCTTCAAAAATGGAGGGTTGATGAATGAAACCCGTAAGTGAAATGTTCTGTAATTAAAGAACCTGCCCAGTCACTTAACCCTTCGCGAACGCGACACTTCCCCCGCGTTCGCGATGAACAAAAATAGCGGCTTCCGGATTTACTCTACGCGAACGCGTGGCTTCCAGCCGCGTTCGCGATGAACAACCTCCCAGACCTACGCGATCGCGATGCCTCCTCCCGCGAACGCGATGCCTCAGGTCCTGATTCTACGCGTTCGCGTTCCCCCTATCGCGAACGCGATGAACAAACTCTGGTACACTTCGCGAACACGTGACCCCCTACGCGAACGCGAAGAAGAAAATTCTTCTACAAAAATTGCAGCAAATCAGCTGCTGCCTTAGGCCAAAAATGGGCCGTTTGGACCCCCGAATTCATCCCGAGGCCCCCGGGACCCCAACGAAGACCACCAACATACTCCATAACATGATACAAACTTGTTCCAATCATAAAAACACGCTCTCAAACACGGAAACATCGAATCCAATCAAATTCAAGCCTAAGTTTTCATTCAAACTTCCGAAATCGACACATTTTCTTACCAAAACTAGAGAGAGGAAAGAGAGAGAGAAGTCCAATTATCTTCAAGAATTGTTCCAAACATTTGGTCCGGAAGATCCTAGGGCAAAGATTCATCTTCCCCAATCTTTACAAGGTAAAAACCCTAACCATTTTCTTTGATTTTCAGTTTTTAAAATGGGTAAGGAAAGAATTGCATACAATAGCTTTTGGAAATAGAATGTAATACTCATGCATGTTATTGAACTTGAATTTTAGTAAAAAGAAGTGAATAGACGTAAGAGTCTACAAGAACGAGGTCGGCAAAATAGGATAACTTGGGTAAGCATAAAGTAGGAGGGTAAAGGAGAAAACCTGACACCAGGTATGTATGGCTAACTTTGATTCTTGTAAAATCGCCCTTATGTGTGCAATTCGTTTGGTATGTGCTAATTTGAGAGATTGTGTGAAATTCCTTGATTTTGTTGTTGGGTATTCAATTGATGTTGAACTAAGTGTGGACGTTGACTTGAGAGTTCGAGAGCTCGGAATCAAATTCTAATGATTCGGTCAGCTCCGGGATGTCATTTATGAGCTAGGAGAGCGATCGGAAGTGAATTTGGAGGTCCGGAGTAGATTTATGCTTGAATTGGCTAAAGTTGAGTTTTGGCGATATCCGATCGATAGGCGAGATTTTGATCCGGGAGTCGAAATGGAATTTCGTCAGTTGCAGTAGCTCCGTTAGGTGATTTTGGATGTGCCTGCAAAATTTCAGGTCATTCGGAGGTCGTTTGGTCGGGTTTTTGATCGAATGTCGATTTCGGAAGTTTGAATGAAAACTTAAGCTTGAATTTGTTCGCTTTCCTAGCTCATAAATGACCTCCCGGAGCTGACCGAATCATCAGAATTCGGTTCTGAGCTCTCTAACTCACGGGTCAACATACAGCTGACTTTTCTCAACTATTCCTTCTTCTAAGAGACTATTTGTCTCATTTCCAACTAAACTCAACCCGAATTGACTCAAACTCGCCAAACATGCACATTGAAACATTAACAAGCATTTAACGGGGATAACGAGGTGATATCTCACATGATGACGGGCCGGGTCATTACACATTATTTTCCTCAAGTGGCGACTCTGATAATTTAATAAAAATCCCGAACCGATTGTCCTTTATGTGGAAAAACTCCTTCCTTTTTTTTATTATATCCGTCTCGGGTATTTGAACATTGAGGTATACCCTATGTATCTTTCCAAATGGATCGGTACAAAAGCCTCTTTTCAGGCGTACATTTTGTGGGGTAGTAAACCGGGAGGTGTGACAGGTTGCGTGTCGCAACACAAAGTAATAAGGTGTGGGTTGGGGTGATAAGGGTGGCCGAGGTAATAAGCAACAACCACTAAAAAGGAGAAGACACCACTCTTTTCACTCAGGACCATCCGCACCATCGCCTGCTCCAGCTGCACCATCTCCTGCTCCGGCTACTTCGCCACCCGCTCCACCTACGCCATCACCCGAAATCTCCATACCATTGCCAGACCCCACCAGACTCCCGCCAGCACCGTCATCAATACCAGGCGTTGCAGCGTCAAAATCACATTCCACGCGAGACTCCCGCGCCCTCTGGCGTGCTCCCTAAAAAACGGCTTCGGAAATGATGCCGGCCTCAAATAGATGTTTATACACATCCCGCTGTGCCTGAGAATAAACCCAAACCTTACGTGAACCACCCATAAAAGAAGAATGCTCTTGGATACGCCTGTTCTCTTCCTCCAAAAGCGTAATTTGTCCCGCCACATCCTGAGTGCCCCGCTCTAGAACCCCGATCCGCTCTTCAAGACTGCTCTCCCTGAAGGCATCAGCAGCTCTCACCAACGACAACTGAGATTCGTTAGCGCGGATAATTCCCTACAATTCATCCGCCCTGGCCAAGGCCTCAACCAACCTCCGCTTTAAAGCGGCCACCTCCCCTTTCTGTGCAGCAACCTTCCCACTCCACTCTGAGGTAACTTTCATCACCTTGGTTAAACATAAACACTCACACTCTATCGAAGCCCTCCGTCCAGCCTCGAGCTTATCATCCTTCTGACGCAACTGGTCCTCTAAAGCTCTTATGCGACCAAGTGCTTGGTTCGCCTGCAACTCCCTCCTTGCCAACTCTTCAACTAACTCCTTGTTACGAGGATCAATCCTCATATGCTCGCTCAACTCCCTACACTTGTTTCGGTAGCGGTGGCACTTGTCAAGCACTCGCAAAAATACCAAACGTTGGCCCGACGAAGACTCTCCACCTGCAACAAAAACGCCTACAAAACGAAGGACGAGAGGTCAGGCAGAAGATACAGAAGCTTGTAAAAGGAGGGAATAAATAGAAAGCAAATAAGTTTTCGCCTCCGAATACGTACCCTCATCCCTATCACGTATACTTCATTCATCAAACCAGCATCTGAAACCCCCTCAATGATTTTTTCTCCACCGCAGAACACAACTGTCCGAATTGCGACACCAAACCCGAATCCAGCAGCAACAAATTCTCATTTGCAGGAATTTCAACAACATGCGGCCTCCCATTCGGGTGAACTGCTGCACCGTGATCCCATCATAAAACATGTGAATGTCCTCGGAATCCAAGTCCGAATCGGATATAGACCCATCTCCCACCGCCTCCACCTCCGTCGAAGGAGTACTCGAGCCGCCAATATCCACAACCACATGAGAAGCTTCCCCCAACTCGACCATATGGGTCGAGGTTGAGCAGTAGGGGCGACACTTCCCTCTCAATCCTCACGAGCCTGAGCTTCATTTTCTCTCGGCCTGTCTTCAAGAGTGTACGCCGAGGCTGCACCCTCTCC
This sequence comes from Nicotiana noctiflora, assembly GCA_032618575.1. Taxonomy (NCBI): domain Eukaryota; kingdom Viridiplantae; phylum Streptophyta; class Magnoliopsida; order Solanales; family Solanaceae; genus Nicotiana; species Nicotiana noctiflora. The sequence continues at coordinate 62,686 of JASVEL010006742.1, forward strand.
CACCCTAAAAGGAGGGGAATCCACATTTATCACAATAGGAGGAACGGGTACAGCCGCCACTAGAGGAGCCGCAAGAGAAATAATCATGCGCCTAATCAAAGGTCTCTCTTCCTCATCACACAAAGACGAGCCGTCTCGTGGGCGAACGGTCCCCGACGGACCTTCTTCAAAAAATAAAGGGCAAGAAAGAGAAGGCACCGCAGAAGACTCAACTGATGCAGCCCTCGGCACCCGGCATGGCACCCGCGCTGCAATGAACCTAGAAATCGCACCAGGCCGCCGAAACGCTAGTTGAGGGGCACTGCCTCGGTATGCTCTCCATACAACAAAGGACAAGGTCAACCCAAGGATTTATTAAGCTCCAAACAAGACAAATACGAAAAAGCATAACTTCTTACCCATGGCTGGCCCCCGGCCATACTTCTCCCAAAATGGCATCCACGAGCGGGCTCCCTCGGTGTGCGGAACCACGGCTTCGAGCCATCCACACAACCCAGCAAACAAAGCCGGCGGCGACCTCTCGGCTATAAAAGCAATAACGAAAACAATGATAATTTAAACATAAGGAGAGGAAAGGAACACAATTAACTACTCGAAAGGATAACTCACGTCTGTAATTCCAAGTCTCCGGAAATCCTGGAGAAGGCACCACCAGGTGCTCGGTCCCAATATAGAAGAATTGTTCGAACAGTCGAGGCTCGACCTCGTCGTCTAAAGCAGCTGTCAACCCCTTCGAACCACGCTGGCTCATCCGAAGCATATTCCCCAGCACCCGCTGTGGAGCGTACAAATAAAGTACATGCTGGAGCGTAACAGTCCTTCCGGCCAGCTCTGCGAACTTTAAAAACATCACCAGAAGCTTGTAAAGAGAGGGGATGAGCTGCCCCGGACACACCTTATAATACCGACACAAGTCCACCACCAAATTGGGAAGCGGAACCCTAAATCCTAGTATAAAAGGGTACGCATAAAAAACATAGTACCCGGCGTGATTAGTATGGACCCTCTCCTCCGGCTGGCAAGGATAATGTCAGCGTGAAAAGGCAAGAACCCCTGCTCCCATAGTTGGGTCATACCCATATCCCCCATCAGTGGGGCCTCATCCACCGGGTCATCCCCTCCTATTGGCAGTGAAATCCGTCGTCGGGCCTCCAGTTGCGGGGAGTATTTCGCCTATTGACAGAACTCTTTCAACTTCATTTTGCCCGCCTTCTCTCAACACCGGAGACAAGCCTTCAATCACCGGGGGACTAATCGGCAACCCCATCGGAAGAATTTCACGGGAAGAAGAACTGGCCATCGATTACTTGTCTGAAGAATAGAGTAGAGTGTCGGATTTAACCAAGAACGGTGAAGAACTCTTTGCAAAAGGGAAAGAATTCTAAAGTTCACAAGAATGAGCTCCAAAATCTCACAAATAAACCAAAGAGTGCCAAGAATCAAATGCCCCAAACTGTCTTATAGGCAACGCAATCAATTTTGGGAAAACCAACGGATGTCATTAACTGCATTACCAACCGTAAAAAACGGTTCAATTCTATCGAAACGGGCGTCGCCACGATTGGCATCATAAAGTACACACCCGATCACAATGGTCACCTCGCTCATTACAGAAAAGCGAATGAACCTACCGCTAAGGGCGGGACAAATCCTATACCATTGAAAATTTGTATAGGTTATACACGTCAAATTCACACTACAACGTACCAATTGTTCCCTTTCGCCGGCAATACTCGTATAT
>JASVEL010006743.1:0-26220 GCA_032618575.1 Nicotiana noctiflora
TTAAAACACAATATCCAGATGTAGATCGTCTATCAGAAGGTGATCCAGCCCAATCAGCATCTGTGTACCCAACAATTTGCTCGTGGCCTCGATCCTCAAATAATAATCCTTTGCTTGGAGCTGACTTTATATACTGAAGAGTACGAACAAATGCATCCCAGATATCGCACGGAGAATCCATAAACTGACTTACAACACTCACCGGAAAAGAAATGTCAGGTCTAGTCACTGTGAGGTTAATTCAATTTTCCAACCAACCTCCTATATCTCGTAGGGTCTCTAAAAGGCTCCCCCTGTCCAGGTAGAAGCTTGGCATTCGGATCCATAGGAGAGTCAATAGGTCTGCAACCCATCATTCCAGTCTCCTCAAGAATGTCTAAGGCATACTTCCGCTGTGAAATAACAATACCTGAGCTAGACTGAGCGACCTCAATACTTAGAAAATACTTCAGTCTGCCCAAATCCTTAGTTTGGAAGTGCTGAAAGAGATGTTACTTCGGATTAGTAATACCATCCTAATCGTTGCCAGTAATAACAATATCATCAACATAAACCACCAGATAAATACACAGATTCGGAGCAGAATGTCGATAAAGCACAGAGTGATCAGCCTCACTACGAGTCATGCCGAACTCCCGAATAATTGTGCTGAACTTACCAAACCAGGCTCGAAGGGACTGTCTGCAATCTGCATACACATCCACTAAACTCCCTCTGAGCAACAAAACTAGGTAGTTGCTCCATATAAACTTCCTCGTCAAGATAAGCATTCTTAATGGCTAACTGATAAAGAGGTCAATGGCGTACAGCAGCCATGGACAAAAAAAGACGAACAGATGCTACTTTAGCCACGGGAGAGAAATATTACTATAATCAAGCCCAAAAATCTGAGTATATCCTTTTGCAACAAGACGCGCCTTAAGCCGATCAACCTAGCCATCCGAGCCGACTTTGACTGCATATACCCAACGACAACCAACAGTAGACTTACCTGCAGGAAGAGGAACAAGTTCCCAAGTACCACTTGCATGTAAAACAGACATCTCGTCAATCATAGCCTGTCGCCACCCAGGATAAGATAGTGCCTCACCTGTAGACTTAGGAATAGAAACAGTGGACAAAGAAGATATAAAAGCATAATGAGGTGATGACAGATGATGATAACTTAGACCAACATAGTGGGGATTAGGATTAAGCGTGGACCGTACACCTTTGCGGAGTGCAATTGATTGACTAAGAGGAGACAAGTCCGCGGTAGGTGCAGAATCTGATGCAGGATGCGAATCACCTGGGCGTGATACTGGATGTGGACGGTGATGATAAGTCAAGAGTGGCGCTGAGCTGCAGAACGTTGAACTGGATTATGTGGAGGAATTGGACCTAGAGCTATAGGTGGTGGAGCCGAAGATGTAGAGGAAAATGGATGGGAGATAGTGACTGAATCTCCAAAAGAAGGGACCGGTAGTACCTCAGAAATATCTAAGTAATTATCTGAACCTGTGAAGTATGATTGAGTTTCAAAGAAGGTAACATCAGCAGACATAAGGTACCGCTGGAGGTCAGGTTAATAACATCAATACCCCTTTTGCGTTCTCGAGAAACCAAGAAATACGCTCTTAAGAGCACGGAGAGCTAACTTATCTGTTCCTGGAGTAAGGTTATGGACAAAACAAGTGCTTCCAAAGACACGAGGTGGAAGAGAGAACAAAGGTAAGTGGGGAAACATAACAGAGAATGGAACTTGGTTCTGGATAGCCGAAGATGGCATACAATTAATTAAATAGCAAGATGTAAGAACTGCATCCCCCAAAAACGCAACGGAGCATGAGATTGTATGAGTAGGGTACGAGCAGTTTCAATAAGATGTCTATTCTTTCTTTTAGCTACCCTATTTTGTTGAGATGTGTACGGACAAGATGTTTGATGAATAATCCCACGAGATTTCATAAACTGCTGAAATGGGAAAGACAAATACTCTCGGGCATTATCACTACGAAATGTGCGAATAGAAACCCCAAATTGATTTTGAATTTCAGCGTGAAAGGTCTGAAATATAGAAAACAACTCAGATCGATTTTTTATCAAAAATATCCATGTGCATCTAGAATAGTCATCAATGAAACTAACAAAGTAGCGGAATCCTAAGGTATAACTAACCCGACTAGGACCCCAAACATCTGAATGGACTAAAGTAAAAGGTAACTCTGCTCGATTATCAATACGTCGAGGAAAATAGGAGCGAGTATGCTTACCGAGCTGACAAAACTCACAATCTAGAGATAGACAAGTGAGATAAACCAGGTACCATTTTCTGAAGTTTTGACAAATTAGGATGTCTCAACTGTTTAAGTAATATATCTGGTGAATCAGTAACATGACAAGTTGTTGAAGGAAGATAAGATGTGAGTCCATGAGATTTAGCGAGGATAAGGTAATAAAGTCCATTTGATTCACGTCCGGTACCAATTATCCGCCCTGTACTACGTTCCTGTATAAAAACATGGTCATCAAGAAATAAAACGGCACATTTAAGTGATTTGGCTAGACGACTAACAACTATGAGATTAAAAGGACTATTAGGGACATAAAGAATTGAATCTAAAGGTAAGGAAGGAATTGGGCTTGATTGACCTATTGCAGTTGCCGTGGTTTGAGACACATTGGCCATTGTGACTCTTGAAAGAGATTGAGAATACGAAATAGTAGTGAAAAGAGATTTGATACCAGAAATATAATCCGATGCACCTAAATCAATGACCCAAGACTCGACGAAGATTCACACTATTACCTGTCTGAACAACAGAAGCTATGTCAGAAGATGTCTGCTTACCTGCTTTGTACCGAAAAAACTCAAAATAATCCACTAACGAAACCATCTGACTATTTGAAGCATCGGTTCCATGTCGCTACAATTAATAGTAGTAAGGTTAATTTGAAATAGTGAAAATTAGTAACTCTTTTGGAAAAACTGAAGAAATTGCTGAGAAAACACTGTTTACGGCAGGAAAACAGAACACTGTTGTGCACCGAAAAACAATGTTCACTCTGGAAATAGTGTAGCTCCCAGAAAATAACTGCAGCAACAACAACAACATTCAAAGTGGTCGGAATGAAATAAAAATAGTAGGGGTAAGATTGGAATTAACAGACGACCCAACTGTTTTGAAGGAACTTTTTCAAAAAATGGCTGGAAGTCCACTTTTGAAATCACTATTCGTGCCGGAAAAATATTAAAGTGGCCGGAATTTGGTGTAACCTGGATGGGTAGACTCGGAATTGTAAGGGAAACAATCTGTCCTGAAAAGTCGTCGCCAAAAAATGGCCGGAAAGTGGCCCACACGATGTGGGAACTTCGCCGGAAAATTTTCTTCGGACAGCTACAATATCGCCGGAGATTTTCACTGGGGTTTGGTCGCCGGACAATAACAACTGTTGTGGTAGTGTTGGATTTTTTACGCAACACTGACAGAGAAAGCATACGCAAAACAACTTTGAAAGTCGCCGGAAAAAAGGGTTCCGGTGACTGATTTTACTTCCAGGAATCGCTGGAATTTATGCACAGCGATAAATCTCTCACGATAGCTCTGATACCATGTGAGAAGGCACGAGAGAAAATATGATATATTATTGTGTGTTCAATACAATACAAGAGGTCCCTATTTATAGCTATACTATACAAGGATATTCTACTCTTATTCCAATGTGGGACAAGACTACATATCTAACTAACAACATAAACCAGACCAAAAAGAGAGAACAAACAAAATCACCCAGCAATCCCACATTGACAGACAATCGATTTTCAACATGACATGGAATAGATTTTTTATTTTGAGCTATCATGACATAGAATAGAAATTGAAACAATTGTTTCATGCTTCAAAGTTTCTTCTTTTTTTTTTTTTTTGATGAAGTAATTTGCTTCATTGATGGCATCAAGAAGATGCAAAATAGTTACAAAAGAAATGAAAATTGCTAGCTCCAATACAAAAAGGCAAAAAAATCAGCTTAGTACTAAGGAGCTAACAAGGTTCAGATAGCTATCGGGAGAATCTACCGGGGCTAGATAAGCCCAACTAAATAAATACACTAGACAAAAAGCTTTGAGAAACTGGACAACAGTTGATATCCCATCGAAACACCTTCTATTCCTTTCATTCCAGATAGTCCAAGAAATGGTTACCGGTATCATCTTCCATATTTTCCTAATGGAGCTATCAACTTTCCAAAGGCTCCAGCTCTCAAAAGCTTCTTTGAAGTTTTGTGGCATGACCCATCTGAGCCCAAAAAGAGATAAAAACATATTCCAAAGACTTGCTGCGACTGTGCAATGTAGAAAGAGGTGATTGTGTGACTATGTATTCCTTTGGCACATAAAGCATCTATTAGCCATAGAGAAGTTCCTTCTGGCCAAGTTATCTTGTGTTAGGCAAGCTCCATGAAGTGGAGTCCAGTTGAAGCAGATAACTTTAGGTGGTAGTTTGACTTTCCAAATTAGCTTCCATGGCCACTGGTCAGTGATTGCATTATGAGTTCCTGCTAACTTGTAGGCTGATTTCACCGAGTATCTTCCTGCCTGTGTAGTTCCCCATATGAGTTGGTCTGGTGCTAATTGGTTGCTTGAGAAGCCATTTAGAGTGGCTAGTAGTCTGAGCAATTCTTCAAATTCCCAATCTTGTACGTTCCTTCTGTAAATTATGTTCCAAGTGTTGTCTTCCCTGTATTGGCATATTGTTGAGTGGCATATTGTTGAGTCATGCTCTCTGGCTATCTGATACAATGCAGGATAGGCATTCATTAAAGTTGTGCTGCCCAGACATTTATCCTTCCAGAACTTGATATGATGTATATTTCCAACTACAAAATGTATGTTCTGTGAGAACTCCTCCCAATGTTTACAAATATGCTTCCAAACTCCAACTCCATGTGGTGCTCTTGATAGTTTAGTGCACCAGTGGTTCTGTACACCGTGTTTGGCATTGACAACTTCCTTCCACAAGCAGTTATTCTCCTGAGTGTACCTCCGTAGCCACTTCATTAATAAGCATTTATTCTGTAAAGCTAAATCCTTGATACAAGTCCACCTTGGTGCTTTGGTAATAAAACTTTAGACCACTTAACCAGGTGAAATTTGTGATCACCGCTATTCCCTTCCCATAGAAAATTTCTTCTTATTTTATCAAGTTGTTTCAAAACCTTACTACTCATTGGAAATAATGACATATAGTAGGTAGGAATGCTGTCTAGGACACTATTGATCAAAGTCAGTCTGCCACCTATAGATAAGTACTGCCAGGAAGCAAGCTTCTTCTCAAACTTTTCAATGACCCCACTCCATACAACATCTGGTTTGAATTTAGCTCCTAAAGGGAGCCCCGGGTAGGTAGTTGGAAAGGTCCTAGTGCTGCAGCCCAGTATTTCTGCCAATTCTTTTAGGTTTTGTACCTCATTTACTGGGTAAATCACACTTTTGAGCATGTTAATGTGTAAACCTGAAACACCTTCAAAAAGAAGAAGTGTTAGATTTAAATAGACCACCTGATTTCTGTCTGCCCCACAGAAAATCAGCGTGTCATCAGCGTATAGCAAGTGTGAGATGTTGACTGTGCAGGTCCTCCCCACATTAAAGCCATTCAGCCATTGCAACTGTTTTGCTTTGTCCAACATTCTGCTCAGTCCTTCCATTGCAAGTATGAATAGAAAAGGTGAGAGAGGGTCACCCTGCCTCAAGCCTCTTTGAGAGGAAAAGAAACCTGCTGGACTCCTATTAATCAGAACTGAATACTTGACAATGGATATGTTAAATTTAATCCATTTGATCCATCTTTCTCCAAATCCCATTTGTCTGAGGATCGAAATAAGATATGACCAATTCACTTGATCAAAAGCTTTTTCAATGTCCAATTTGCACAGGACACCTGCACCCCCTTGCTTCAATTGCCAATCAAGAACCTCATTTGCTATCAATGAGGCATCTGTAATCTGTCTCCCCTTAATGAATGCATTCTGCTGGTTTGACACAAGATTCCCAATCACTCTTTTCAATCTTTCCACTAGAACCTTGGCTATGATTTTGTATACACTACCAATGAGACTAATTGGCCTGTAGTCCCTTAACTCCATAGCCCCTTTTTTTCTTTGGGATTAATGCAATGAAAGAAGCATTATATGACCTGACCATCCAACAATGCTGATGGTAGTAACTCATGGCTTCGAGGATGTCGTGTTTGATGAATTCCCAAGAGTGCTGGTAAAAAGCCATAGTAAACCCATCTGGTCCTGGTGCCTTGTCTGGTGCACTTGATTGTATAGCTGCTAGTACCTCCTCTTCATCAAAAGGTGCTTCCAGACCATTCTTCTCTTCTGTTGTGATGGTTGGGATGCCTTCAAATTTTATAGAGCGTCTCCAATTCTCCTGATCTGTCTATAGTTTCCCATAAAAATTCAGTATCTCCGCTTTTATAAGCTCCTTATCCTCTATAATTTCATTGCCAACTAAGAGTCTATCTATGCATTTTTTCTTTCTTTGTGAGTTTGCAATCTTTTGAAAATATTTAGTGTTCCTGTCACCTTCCCTAAGCCATTGACACCTTGATTTCTGCCTCCATGATATCTCTTCTGCTTTGGCTAGCTGTTGAAGCTCCACCCTCAAGCTCATCATTTGATTGGACTCGATTAAAGTCGGTTGTCTACCTTCCGTCGTTTGTTCAAGTGCCATTAGCTCATCAAGAACCCTGTTTTTCTTGGTTTCTACCTTCCCAAATTCTTCTTTGTTCCATCGGGTGATATCGTTCTTCAAGCTTTTTAACTTTTGCAAAAGTATGAAGTCTGCTCTACCAGAGAAATTGTAGCTCTGCCACCAATTCTTCGGTTTGTCAATGAAACCTTCATATTGCAGCCACATGTTCTCAAACTTGAAATAAGAAGGGGTTGCATCCCAGTCCCCACTCTCCAATAAAATTGGCCTATGATCTGAGATCACCTTGGGTAGAGCAATTTGTCTCACATCTTTAAATGAATCATTCCATTCAGGGCAGATAAGAAACCTATCAATTCTTGAAGCTTGTAAGCAATTGTCACCTTTCGACCAGGTGTAATGAGCTCCTTGAAGGGGTAAATCCATGACATCAAGGTCTTGTATCATTTCGGAGAATGATCTCATAGCTCTGGATCTTCTGGTATAATTCAATCTCTCTCTTACAAACCTACAAACATTAAAGTCACCACATATGACCTAGGGGCCTTCCCATAATCCCCGCACACTTGTAATTTCATTCCACATCACCTCCCTCTCTGGATTAGAGTGAGGTACATAAACACCTGTGAAGCACCACCTAAATTCCTTTTGGGTGCTTTCAAGCATACATGATAGGGAGTAGTAACCCTGATGGGCGTCTATTCTGTTCCATTGCCTTTTGTCCCAAATCATTACAATCCCTCCCCTAGTTCCACTTGCCTTTAATTCAACCCAATCAGCCCACCTGTTACCCCATAATTGTTGAGTCAATCTGTTGGACCAGTCTTCGATCTTTGTTTTTCTGCAGACATAAGATATCCACCCTCCATTTTTGAATGAGAGATTTAATAGTGCTCTTTTTCTCCTCTTCATTCAACCCCCTCACATTCCAACTCAGGATTTTAAGCTTCATCCAGAGAAGGATTTGTAGTGCCTACCCCTTGACCCACTGTCATGTTGCCCTTTTCTGTCATAGTTGATCCCAAAGAGTAACCTCTTTCTTTCCCCTTCTCCTTTAGTTTTCTTCCCTTTCCCTGATTTTTGTTGTGACTCCTGCTGTTGAATTTGAGCTTGTCTCATTTGCTCCATTCGCAATATTAAACCTAAAAGATCATGCTCGAACCCAGCCGCATTAATTCCGAAAGCCTTGCATGCCTTAACCATGGTTATTTTAGTCCACTTCGAGGTCTCGATAATGGATGGTTTATCAATTTGCTGACTGGCCCCCCTTCGTACCATGTCAATGGCAGAGCTTCATAGACTGCTTGGGAGGAGAAGTCTGTGTTAGATACCGAAACCAAGTCCATATTCTGGGAATTGATGCACAGTGGTTTATGGATTCTTGGATGTTGAGTGGCTTCATCATCTGCATCTGAGAGACTGGTATCTGAGTTTTGCTATTGCAGGGGAGCTATGGAGGGCTCCTGTCTTAATTTCTTCAGAGTCCAGAGAATGAACCACCAAGGCTTTGAACTTATTCACATAAGGGTTGGGCTTGTGGCCAACAACCCTCCAGATGGTCTTTTCTTTTAGTAGCTTTGATTCCTTCACTTGGGCTTTTCTTTTTGGGCCTTTTTTATAATAACTTTGGTCAGCTTTCAAGCCCAATTTTTTAATAGTAATATTGGGCCCACTTCCTTCATTATTCCCTGGTACAATTAAACCTTTACCCTTTGGATTGACAGGTACATCCTTTTTCAAATTAAAGCTGCTAGGGTTTCCTCCCACGTGAGTGACTACTGTTCTTGGTGCAAGGCTCGAGGTACCAGCTTCTGCATGTGATCCTTTTGCTCCGCCATATGAAAAAGCTCCGGCCGGCCTGATTTTAGCAAAATGGTCTTCTAATAATGAAATTTCGAAGCCCCAATCTTCCTTGATCAACTCCAGGCTTTTTGGAAGTTCCTCCTTGCTATTCTTCACACAAATACGAGCCCAAAACAGATGCACTTTATGCTTGGTATCCTCATCAATTCCGATGAAATCGCCACACTTGTCGCCGATGAACTTGAATATGTTTGAGGTCCATGCGTGGAGTGGGATTCCGAAAGCTCTCACCCATATACTCTGATTTTTTCCTTGTCATCACTGTTCCGGCCACCGGAGACCACCATTCCAGGGACAATCTCCTTCCATTCCAAAACCAATCACCAGCTATGACTCTGTTTGCTTCTAGCCTGGATGGAAACTCGAACAGAAACTAATTGTGGTTGATCGACGTGACTTTGAGCCCAGCTGTGACCTGCCATCTGCCAGCGAACCATTTTTGAATCACCACTGAGTTTGGGCTAAAGTTGAATTGGCCTATGAGACACTTCGACAAGAAAGTTTCAGTGCCAATTTCCTCCATCATTGGATCCTGCTTTTCCCCTATTGCACCACTGATTTCTGATGGCCATCGAGTAATCTTAGCAGCTTCCACATAGGACCTGGACTCGTCAGCAAGATAAAATCTTAGGTCCACATAAGCCCCTAAATAGCCTTATATCTTCCTTGCTATGTCTCCCATCCTTTATTGTAACTGCTTTCTGGAATAATAATGGCGGCCTTGTATTCCACTAAGATAGATTCGACTCTGATAAACCTCCCATAGCTGTTGAAATTCTGTATTACTCTGAAAGTATATGCTTGTATCTTCATTCCCCATCTCCTGCACTTGTTACCAGTCTGTAACGAAGCTTGAATCAGAGCTTCACATACCCATCGAAGGTTACTCTCGTTAATCTTAATCTTGCTTGTGAATCTCCTGCTATGCTCTGTAAGAACAAACCATCTATCAACTTCCTCATTAATACTAACTAACTGAAAAGTTTTCTCGCTAGAAATAAAAGTGAGTCCCCGATCCATAGCTAGGCAAATATAGGTGCTTCATCGGAAAAGGCTATGCCGGAGCTTTGGAGGGGAAAGAGGAGGGAGAGGAGAAACTTGGCACATTTCGCAATAGAGAGCATTTTTAGAAATTCAAGGAGTGCCAAGGTTTCAAAGTTTCTTCTTTTTCTTCCTTCCTGAAAATAGCTGTTCATTAGGAGTCCTACCAGAACATTTCAAAGTATTCAATTAATTCTTCTATTTTAGAAAAACAATTTTGTGCAGAGCGCACGGTGAATACGCTATCAAATCCAGTTACAAACTACTCTATAAAGGTACTATCTCACATCCTGATCGCCCATGGAAGAAATTCCTGGAAAAAGAAACCCCCTATAGAGTGGTATGTTTAACTTGGTGGCTAAAGAGGCTTTCCTAACCCAGCACAACCCACAGAGGATATATACATCTATAATGTGTTTTGTACGAGGATTATGAATCATCTCTTCGTTCAATGTAAGCTAATCAATCAGTGTAAGCTAATCAATCAGTATGGAGCATGCTATTTTTGATGAAGAAATTTGAGGTGAAATGGACCATACCAAGGACAACAAAGGATCTATGACCCAGATGAGGAATTGGTAAAGTTCGAAATTTGAATAACTTAGTGCAATTGTATGGTGGATGATTTACGGTGAAAGAAATCAACAATATTCTGAAGAGAAAAAGGAATCATTAGATAGATACAAATGCTCCTCCAAATTCACTTCCGATCGGCTTCCTAGCTCATAAATGACCTTTCGGAGCTGACCGAATCATTAAATTCGATTCCGAGATTTGTTTTGCCTTTTGTAATGTACATATCCAGCCCCCACTTAGTGATGGAGTGCTGGAGATATCTCGATAAAATCATAACAACAACAACAACAACCCAGTATATTCCCACAAAGTGGTGTCTGGGGAGGGTAATATGTAGACAGGCCTTACCTCTACCCGAGAGGGCAGAGAGGCTGTTTCCAATCGACCCTCGGCGCAGTGAAGAGAAAGGCAAACAAAAACAAAAACACAAACAGTTAGTTACTCCAGCATACATCGCATAAATAATTATCTAAACAAAAGAGTCATATGTACCATAAATAAACTGGCATGCAATAATATTAAAACAGTAGCTACCAGAAATGACTACCATGACGGAACACAAACCAATACACGAATCCTCACGCCTCACCCAACCCCGAGAAAGGAGTACGAACAATCTAGAAGCCTCTATCCTAGAAGCCTCTATCCTACGACCCTCGATAAAATCATAATCTATCAAATAAATGAAAAAGAGAACTCGAACTCCTTGTAGAATGTGAAATGTCTGGAAACCTCTAGATTTACAAACTAACTGGTCATGAAATTGGAAATTGGAATTTCACAACCTAGGCCCAATTAAGATACGTGACACCCTAACTAAAATGGTGCTAAAGATTAGTTAAACCTCCGGGCAGCATAGGTCAGAATCCGTTGGCGAGATCGGCCCTCCTCGTCAGCACCTGTGACGCTGTTAATCAACTCCAAGGCAGCATTACTGTCTGTCTGCTGCTGATTGCTCTGTTGACTGGAGAATGAAATTCACAAGTAAATAGGAAAATTAAAGTTATACGTCTTGAGGTATTGAGGTCAAGTTGCAGTAATTTGTGGTTGTAGAAGTGATTCAAAAATAACAAGCGGAGATTATTAAGGCATGGATTAAATAAACTCAGTTTTGATAAGGTATATTAAATAAATGCATTGTGCAGTTAAAGCACAAAAATTCAAATGTTACATCCCTAAAGAAACTCAGCTATAGGGGAGTTATTGTTTTAGCATCAAATGGAAGTAATAATCCTTCTATCCCTCTTAAATTCAGATTCAAATTTGGGAGATTGATACAAACAACATCCTGTTTTAATTTACTGAAATAACTAAAAAAGACCCCTGTATGTGCAATAGTGGGCAAAATCATATTAAATGGATATGAGATGTTGCATATACACATATCTAGCTCCTATCCTAAGAGGATGATCTATGAGTCTATTCTCAAGGATCAAGACAGAAGCCTCAACAAATTTTGAAGCTGGATACACAAGGGAAAACTTTCAGCATTAACCCATAACTATGACTTCAGTGTTTCATTATGTGTACTTTTGTGGAAGAAACTGGCGAGACAATATCAGTGGTCAAGACAAGAAGGTTGCAGAGTGTGGTACCTTCAGATGTTGGTATTGTCATAACTCATAGACTAACCATCATCTTCTTCAATCTTATCCATTTTCTTGTCAATTATTGTCCGTGCTTCATTTACCTTCATTCATGGTTATTTTCTCCAACAACGTGTCCTTTCTTGCTTTTATGTTTATTTGCTATAGCGAATTAGATTAGTACATTTTACACTCAACAATGCACTTTTACTGATGACCAACCATAATCTTCTTCAATCTTGTTCTTTTTTTTTTTTGGGGGTCAAATTTTATTTATATTTCATTTCTCTTCGTTCATGATCATTTCCAATGATCTGAACTTTTTCGTATTTGCATCAACTACAGTTAACTATATCTTACAATTAAGAACTCACTTTATTATCGACTAGCCATTTTCCTCTTCAATTAGCTAATTTTCTAGTCAATTTTCTTCTTGTTTTATTGATCTTCATTCATGATCAGTTCACCCAACCACCTGAACTTCTTTGCATTTGCATCTGGAGTTAACTTGGACGAGTATATTTTCCAATCAAGGTCCCACTTTTACTGTCCACCTCATCCTCTTCAATTAGCTAGTCCCTAGTCAAGTTTCTTCGTGTTTTATTTATCTTCATTCATGATCATTTCATTCTGTGGGAGTTTTGCCATATTCAACAGAGCACACTATACATTCAATAATGCACTTTTAATATAGAAACACCAAATTTCAGTCTAGCACATTAATACTATTTTCAGTTCTGTAATGCATTGGATACCTGTGAGGAGTGTCGCCTTCTCGTCTTTCGGCTTCAGAATCATCATTAGCATCGCCATTCTTCAATTCATCCAATAACTCTCTCATTGTAAATGTTCGGCTACCTTCATCTTTCTTTAGCTGCTTCAAATTGCTTTCCGATCCAACAGTTTCATCCTTTAGCTCATCTACCTTGGGATCTGAATTACCCGTCTCGTTCGATTCAATCAATTTGGACGCCTCTGCATTGTTCAATTGTACATCACTCACCTTGGGATCTGAATCAACCGCCTCATTAGAGTTCGCCAATTTCTCGTCAGATTTTGAGGCCTCTGCATCATTCGATTGTACATCTCCTGATTCGTTAGCAATTTCTTCAGATATATCAAGCTTCGGATCTACCGCGTCGGTTGATGGTGATTCCTCCGGCCGGATCGCTGTGTCTCCGGGATCTGTCACGGTGGCCGGAGCTTCTGCTTCTTTTTGCAATTCCGGTTGATCGGCGGTTGAGGACATGGTGATGAAGGAAAGAGGGAGGAGTTAGCAATGGCGAAAGTAATGTTTTGAGTGTGAAGCTACGAGCTAATTGCGAAGTACATGTGACAGGGAATTGTTTTTGAATCAACCTGTAAGGACTAGTAAATCATAAACCAGATAATAATTGGGGAACATCAGCAAAACGGGAGACTTTTGGGGTTTAAAACTAGTTTACTATACTTTAGAGGGAGGGGAATAATATATGGAGTCATTGGCAAATGAACCTTCAAGTATAATTCAAGGCGAAATACATAAATAGCCCCTTAAAGTTGTCCAGAACGGTCAGTTGGACACCTCAACTGAGAGATTTTCCAACTGAACACTTCAAGTTTTCAAAAACTGAAATTTACAAACACCCGACCTCAGCAGGTCACTCGCGTGTGTTACACCTCCAATTTATTTTATAAGAACGAATTAAAATCTGACATGTGTGCAATAATAACAAATATTAAAAATGTAAAACATAAAACATTAGATGGCGTTAACTCCTCCTTATTTCTTCCGTCAAAAGACTTTCTCTCTCTCTCTCTCTATACCACTGTATTTCGCCATTTTAATCTCTTCCTTTAAGCTTTGTTCATCGCCATTATTGTTGCAAAATTAAAGTTGTCTTTCACTTACGACTCTATGAATTAGTTCTTAAACTGTTCGAGTTTTAGGTTTGTTGAAGTTTGATGACCTGAAGGAACGACATTTTAGGGTTTGCGAGTGGATTAATTTTCTATGAAAAGGGGTTGTTGCTGTAAAGTTGCTTCGATTATTGCATAAAGGTATGTACGTTTCGCCATTTTTTGTATTTTATCACATGTTTCGCCATTTTTTGCTTCGATTAGGGTTTTTTTGTTTTCAAAATCAGAAAATGTCAGGGAATATTTACTGGGTTTCTTTTGTCAATTTCTGTATAGAGTCACATGGACGAATATATTGGTGTTGTTTTTCATCATGGGGGATACTTTTTTGATGACAAGTATGTGGGGGAGGGTGCTGTAATAGGGCATTTTGTCGACAAAGACCATTTCTCTTTACCCGAGCTTGTGTCCTACATAAAAGAGACCCCTGAAATGCGCTACAACTCTGTTGGTGGGCTCTTTGTTCTATGCCCGAAAACTAAGAAGTTCTTTCCAATTGAAAATGACTATCAACTACTAAATTTGATTAAAGACCTGAAGGATGGGGATCAGTTTGATGTCTATGTGAGTCATACAATAGACAATTTAGAGGTTGTGGAGCAGGATGTAGTTGTGGGATATTTACCTTCATCACAAGTTTGTGATAGTGACCAGGCAGCAGAAATTAGGGGTGGTGAGGGCATTGGTGTAAATGTTGATGAGGGTATTGGTGTACATTATTATGAGGGCAATGGGGTAACAGCTGATGAGGCTAATGTAGTAAATGGTGATGAGGGCATTGGAGTAAGTTGTGAGGAGGGCAATGTAGTAAATGGTGATGAGGGCAATGGAGTAAATGTTGATGAGGATATTGAAGTAAATGCTATCGAGGGCAGTGATGTAAATGCACAACAACCTAGGTCTACAATATTAGAAGAGGATATAAATGTTGAAGAGAGTGCAACTGCAGAACATGACAACCAGTTTAATGAGACAAATCTTGAAGATGAAGATGCATACTTTGGTGAAGATGATTTGGAGACATTCCAGATGAAGATGACAGTGAGATTGATGATGAATTAAAATCTGTGAGGGATGCTGCCAGGGAAGTAAAGAGAAACAAGTTGAAGAGTAAGGTGAATAATGATGCATCATCACAAAGTAAAAAGAAACAGAGGAAAAAACCTGTTTTTACAGAAGATGTAATACTTGGTGAGGCTGGAATTGATAAGGGGTTTGAAGATATAGGAAAATATAAGAAGGACAAATATGTTGGAAAGTTGGGTGGGGATGAAGAGTATTTGGACAGCTCGGATGTTGGGAGTGTAGATAGTGATGAAGAGTTAGACCCACTGGCTGAAGAAGGTATTGATCTTCCTCCAAGAAGAAAAAGCTATAAGATCATGTATGACTTTGATGCTAAAATTCCTTTGTTTGAGTTGGGCATGATCTTTGATAATGCAACAGAATTTAGAAAAGCTCTTGCTGACTATGCTATTCAATATAAAGTGGGTATAAAGCTTAGACCTAATGAGAAAGATAGAGTAAGAGCTAAGTGTATACATGGACAATGTAAGTGGCAGATATATGCTAGTAAGGACAAGGATTCACAAAACTTTACTGTGAAGACCTATATTCCTGTCCATAAATGCCCAACAAAGAACAAAAACAAACTTTGCACAACCAAGTACATTGCTAGAAAGCTGCAAGATAGAATCATCTCAAGTCCAAACACCACAGTTCATGAGTTGCAAGAGGTTATAAGGGTTAAATGGGGTTTGTATGTAGGAAGATCACTTGTATATAGAGCCAAGATGAAGGTGATTAGTCAGTTTATGGGTGATTGGAACCTTGAGTTTTCTAGGTTGCTGGACTATGCTGACATGATTAAGTCCACCAATCCTGGAAGTTCCTGTTGGGTAAGAACTGATACAGAAACAGAACTTGGGAAACATCTATTTAAATACTTTTATGTATGCTTTGAGGCTATGAAGAAAGGGTGGATGGCAGGTTGTAGAAAAATAATTGGGTTTGATGGCTGCTTCCTAAAAGGAGCCTGCAAAGGTGAATTGTTAGTTGCTGTTGGAAAAAATGGAAACAATCAGATGTATCCCATTGCTTGGGCTTTGGTAGATCAAGAGACTACACATTCATGGAGTTGGTTCATCAACTATCTCAAAACTGATTTAGAGTTGAGGAATGGTGAAAATTTAACAGTAATGTCTGATATGCAAAAGGTAATGTAATTGATTTATTATGTTGTTTGTTTCTTATCATTACTATTCTTAATTTTGGACTGTCATCCAACTAATATTCTATGGTTAGGGACTGTCATATGCGCACACTACTAGAAAATAGGCCTAAGGCAACGCCACAACATCCGTTGCCATAGTAACGACAACCATTGCGATAGAGATAGTGGCACGGTTTAGCGTCTGTTGCGGGAACTTGCGTCGCCATTGGTCAATTGCAACGGTTTTAAGCAACGGTTTAACAACCGTTGCCATAGGAACATCTAATGCAACGGTTGTATCATGACCAAAACCAACAGTTAAAAGTGAGATATGGCGACGGTTTTGAACCGCCGCTATTTCGATATTGCAACGACTGAGAACCGTTGCTATAGACATCACAACATTTTATATATTATTTTGTTTTTCCTATTGGAACGGTTATTACAGGCTGATGCAACGGTTATGCTGAGCTACTACAACGAATATCCTGAGCTACTGCAACACGTATCCTGTGCTACTGCAACACGTATCCTGTGCTACTGCAACGCTTATCCTGAGCTACTGCTACGCTTATTGGAAGCTATATAAGGGTATCGCAACAAGATAAATATATAATACACTGAAATTAATACATAATTGACGAAATGAAAATATATTCATCAACAGAATCATAATTCAAAATATACAACTGCAATTATCCATTTATAAAAGCAAAATATACGATAAAAGTGTTTAATTATCCAAGAGTTGGAATACATAAGTTTGCAAAATAGTTACAAAATAAAAACATTCCTAGATTGTCTGAAGATTCTTCGACCAATACTTTTAGGTAAGGTCTTCACTGCTTTCATCTCCCCCTTGATCATTTGGTTCACCTGTAAATTCAACAAGAACAGAAATAGTTAGAGGCACGAAAAAGATGTTAGAGGCAAGAAAAAGAAATAGTTAGAGGCAAGAAAAATAGTTACAGGACCATTCTGCCTAATAATCTGCCGTTATGCCTAACAAAAGGTGTGTAGGAAACATTCAAATCTGCCTAACAACATACAGCAGCACATACATGGCGGATGCACACCTGATTATCACATTCAAAACAAGTACTTGAAAGGGAAAAGACCTGTATCAGTACATGAACGATGGTTCATCCAGTTTTGATCCCAAGATCATAAGCATTCTTAACTTAACTGTAACGACTAAGAAATAGCACTATAATGAATAAGAAATAGCACCGTAACGACTGTAATACAACTGTAATGAGCATTGTAACAACTAAGAAATAGAATTCTGTTTAAAACCTCGGCTTTAGCCATTGGCATATAGTCGTCTTGCTTATCTGTTTTAAAATTTCAGTAGCACAATGAAACACTAGTAGATCAATTAATTAGAAGTAGCAAAGGATAGTAGTTTGAGAGAAACAGATGGTGCACACAACAAAAGAGGAAAAGAGAGACCAATTCTCTGTTTTTAAGTGATACAGATTGCGCACACAACCAATCTATAACTAATATCGAAAAGAAATCGAACCTTGATTGTTGCTGCCAAAAGATGGCCTGTTGATTGGTTGAATAGCTGCTTGTTATGCGGACGAAGCTTCTCCTGGCACAAGTTTGCTATAACATTAGGATCGACTGTAATACAACTGTAACGACTAAGAAATAGCACTATAACGACTGTAATACAACTGTAATGAGCACTATAACGACTAAGAAATAGCATTCCAAACGACCCTCGGCAGTGTTGACATATAATTCAAGAAATAGCATTCAAACGACCCTTGTGGACTAAACCATTGGAACTTAATTATCTGCAATGCTGTCTCTGCCTCCACTGAGAAACAGCAACACAATTAGTGGCTATTCCCTTATACATATTCTTAAGAATCAAAGTTATGCCCGAGATCTAACAATGTTCAATAGATCTCAAATTCAGACTTCAAAGTGAGATGTCACATTATGCAAAACCGTATAATACAACTGAACTAAAAAATATATAAGCACTTTGACAATATGAGCTTGAACAGTTACTCGATAACAAAAAATAACACTTATCATTTCTCCATCCTTGATCACATTTACATCCTACATGTTATTTTAAATTATGTCAGCAGCAATAGGATTAACCTAGAAATAACACTTATCTGTTTGAGTCATAGTTATTTTAAATTTTTGCAACCAGCTCTCCTATATCAGAATCCAACCAACTCTTCTATATCAAGCTACGGGTAAAACAGAATCCAATTGTAGGTTTATCTCAAGCTACAGGTTTTTGCAATAAAAATGGACTAATTGTTGATGCATGATTCAGTGGATGAAAACCTGTTGCTACACCCATGGAGCCGAATCATAAGCTTACTATAGTAGATTATGATAACCAGTCTAATACATCAAAGGAGCACCAGTCTAGGGATACAACTCAGGAAAAAGGAGAGACATAAATGCTTACAAGCCTCTGTTACTCAGATTAGGCATCCTGCCCTAACACCAGAAAGTTTGTGACAGGATATGTGATCAAGCTGGGAGATTCTCTATAGAAGTATGGCAACTGCAATGACAGAGATTATCTGGATGGTTGGTTTACTGGAGGAACTAGGAAAAAAAATGCAAACGCCAGTAAGTTTGCACTGTGATAGCGAGGCAACTATGCAAATAGCTGCAAATCCCATATTTTATAAAAGGACTAAACACATAGAGATAGATTGTTATTTTGTGAGGAAAAATCTAAAAAGGGGATTGATCACACCAGAGTATATTTCCACAAAAATGTTACTGGCAGACCTTATGACTAAAGGGCTGGGAACATCACAACATCAAACGCTTTTGTCCAAGTTGGGAGTTGTATGTTTTCCACTCTCCAGCTTGAAATAGCATTCCAAACGACCCTCGGCAGTGTTGACAAATAATTCAAGAAATAGCATTCAAACGACCAAGGAATGGTCTATAACCAAGGATGCATGTTCCACATGTAAGGCATGTCAACTGAAGAAAGAAACTGGTAAAACAGAATCCAACTAGCTCTCCTATATCATTGCCAGCAGCAAATTTGCTGGCTGGACTGAACCATTGATAGCATGTCTAATTATGTCTAAGCATACAATCAGGTCATTAGGTGATACAGATTGCGAACACAACCAATCTATAACTAATATCGAAAAGAAATCGAACCTTGATTGTTGCTGCCAAAAGATGGCCTGTTGATTGGTTGAATAGCTACTTGTTGTGCGGACGAAGCTTCTCCTGGTGAACGAGCACACAAGTTTGCTATAATATTAGGATCGATTTGCAATCCTGAATGCTGAAGCTGTACAAAGATATCTCCTAGAATTTCTTGTCGCATCATTCTCTTTTGTTCCTCATATTGTTCCTTCTGTTTCTCAAATTGTAACTTCTGTTCCTCGAACATTCTTGTCATCCTTTCTTCCATTTGTTGCACTAGATCATTTGTAGCATTTGAATAGGATTCAAAATGTCCCATTTTTCCTTTCAAAGAAGTGCTTGTAACCCCTCGTCCATACAATCTAAGTCGTCCCGGATGTTCAGGTCCCATAATGGCTGCAAATGCATTAACAGAAGTGCTACCATCTTCACTTTGTTGTGTTTCAATTTTTTCCATTTCAGCCTATAATACAAATTTTTAAAATGAAAATTCTAGTAACTAAAAGCAGTACGAACAAATAATAATTTCAATAAAAAAACAATAAGATAGAGTTCGCACAATTTTAGTAGTTGTATCTTCATCAGATTCCTTGTATGACCTTCCAGGTTTTCTTGCTCTTGTAGTCACAAAGAATTCTCGAAGAGATAAAGGTTCGGAAGTGTTCTTCTCTTTTTCCTAGATACATTATATAAGATTGGGTGTCAAAAATATTCTTAGAAATGACAACATGATCATATTTACTGATAAATAAGAGCACACACCAAATCATTGCGGACTACAGCAAAGCTTGTTTTGCCAACAGTATGTGGATTCTTCATTTTTTTCGATTCTCGGTATTGATCTCTGACATTTTCTGCACATAAAGGAGTCAACAAGACCAGAGAAAGAAGTGTTCAGTTAAGTTATACCTCAAACGAGCTCACAGGTACTCAAAATGCTAAATCATCAAACTTGTACAAGTACATAATTAGTGAAACTACTTATTAAATCCTCTCTTTCATTTAAACAAAAAGATTAACCTATTAAACAATTCAAGTTTAGCAACTGTAGAGGAGAGTAGGATTAATGAAGAATTGAACAATCTCTACAGTTGTTGATAAGAAAATGAAGAATTGAATGCTAAAGAAGCAAAAGACAATAGCTAGAGAGAAATAAAAAAGAAGAAGAGGATGATAAAGCGGATAATATGTACAGTTGTAAGTTATAAATGCAAATATACCATTGTTTGTAAGTTATAAGTTTTAGTCGCTGCAAGTAATTAAACTTACATGGACTTTTTTGGAGTTCCAATATTTGAGGAGATCTTTAAATTGAGATGTTGGAATATATTCAGGCCTATTTTGCATTCGAATTTCATCATTCTCGTAGGCTTCAAAGTGCTTTCTTTTTAAATTACTCTTGTGTCTTCTCCAAGCAGCTTGAATTCCCTCCAAAACCCATTTTTTTGCAGTGTCAGGGATATCATATTTTTCCTATAAAATTTTTTAAGGAGTTAGTAAAAAAGTATCGATGAACAGAACATATCGATGTGCTTCAATACATAATTGTAAATCCATGGTAAATGCATTGCCTTTGGTTTTCTTCTCACGTCCGATTGGATAGCCTGTCTTAGGGAATATAGGTGACACATCATCTCCCTCTGTTTCAACCCATTCATCATCTTCTGTTTGATACCTGCTAAATCTTGTTTTCACCTCATCATGTAGGTATCTCGAACAAAAGGTCAAGCACTCTTCGGCCAAAAATCCCTCCGATATTGACGCTTCTGGATGATATCGGTTACGAACAAATGCCTTATACTTACACAGATTTCTCTCAATAGGATACATCCAACGCAAATGAGCCGGACCCCCAAGCTTAATTTCATCTACTAAATGGATAGGCAAATGTTCCATTATGTCAAAAAAGTTGGAGGAAATATCTTTTCAAGGTAGCACTCAATTTCATTGATTTCAGATTGCATTTTTTCAAGATCTCTTTTCCTTATAACCTTGCTACATATGGCTCTAAAGAAGTTCCCCAACCTAATCAAGACCAAAGAAACATTCTTGGGCAACGCTTTTCTAACTGCAACCTGGAGCAAGTAATGCATGATAAAATGAGCATCATGACTCTTGTACCCTGATACTTTCATTTCCTCCACTTCCACACGTCGTGATATATTCGACCCACACCCTTTTGGTAATTTCACATTTTTTAAAACAGTGCAAAACAACTTTTTCTCTTCTTGTTGCATGGAGAAACAAGCTTTAGCCAAATAAACTTTCTTATTATCCTTATCTTTTAATGGTTGAAGCTCTTTTCGTATCCCCATCTCTTCCAAGTCATAGCGAGAGTTTACATGATCTTTTGACTTTCCAGGCATATCCAATAAAGTACCAAGTAAACTATCACATATGTTCTTCTCGATGTGCATTACATCAAGATTGTTTCTCAATTTGTTATGTTCCCAATACGGGAATTCAAAAAAGATTGATTTTTTCTTCCATGGACCTTCATTACCCCGACGCCGTTTCTTTTGACCCTTTCCAAAGACATGATTAAATTCACGCAATTCTTCTGACACATCTACACCTGACAAGGGAGTAGGTGTTATTCTATGATCCTCTTTACCATCAAATGATTTCTTATCTCTTCGAAATTGATGATCAGGAGGCAAAAATGCCCGATGACCCAAGTAACACATCTTACGACTATGTTTGAGATACTGAGAGCATGTTCCATAGTTACAAGTCGGGCATGCGAGTCTCCCCTTGGTGCTCCATCCGGAAAGCATTGCTAGTGCTGGAAAATCACTAACTGTCCACAACAAGGCTGCACGCATTTGAAACATTTGGTCAGATTTAGCATCATATGTTTCTACCCCTGTATCCCATAGTTCCTTCAATTCAGCAATCACTGGTTGTAAGTACACATCTATATCATTTCCTGGTGAAGAAGGACCTGGAATGATCATTGACAACATTATATACTCCGACTTCATGCAAATCCATGGCGATAAATTATAGTTCATTAGCATAACAGGCCATGTGCTATGGGAAATGCTCATGGTTCGAAACGGATTAAAACCATCACTTGAAAGACTCAATCTAACATTACGAGGATCCCGAGAGAAATCCTTGTGCAAGAAATCAAAATTCTTCCACGCTTCCCCATCAGCGGGATGTCTTAAATTCCCATCATTGGGTCGTTCGGTAGCATGCCATCTCATAGCTGCAGCTGTTTCAGAGCACATGAATATCCTCTGAAGCCTAGGCTTTAAGGGAAAGTACCTTAAAACCTTTGCAGGGATTTTGGAGCTTGCATTAGTCACGCCATCAACAACATTCTTCCATCTAGAAGTTCCACATACAAAGCAATTATCATTCTTCTCATTTTCATTCCAAAAAAGCATGCAATCCTTAGGGCACGCATGTATGTTTTCATAATGAAGACCCAAATCTTTTATCATATTTTTTGCCTTGTAAAAAGACTCGGGTAGCTTAGCAAATGGAAATGCCTCTTTTAACAACTCTAACAAGTCCGAAAAAGCAACATTACTCAATCCATGAATGCATTTGATTAAGTACAATCGAATGGTGAAACTCGGTTTAGAAAAATTCTCACACCCCGGATATAACTCTTGTTTTCCTTCCTCCACTAATTTAAAAAATTTCTTTGCATCTTCAGATGGTCCCTTTCGCACGCCTTCTTCATGGCTCGTGTCACCCTCAACATTTCTAAAAGTGTCATGAAGTAGTCCATCAATATCATCGTGCATGTTGGAAGATTCATCGCAATTGCTTGGATGTGGATTATTTCTCGAGGAAATCTTTTCCCCGTGGAAAATCCATTTGGTGTATCCTTGAATAAATCCATAACCAACCAAGTGGTCCTCTACTACATTTCTAATATGCCAATAACAATTAGCACATTTTTTACAAGGACATAATATTTCATTGCCTTGGGAAGCCCGTTCAAATGCCCTATCAAGAAAATCATTCACGCCCCGAATATACTCATCCGTGGATCTTCGGAGACCCATCCAACTTTTATCTCCATTTTCCATTGAATATTAAATCCCCTATAGGTCACAAATGCGAATCAGAAAAATTAAGATCCAAATAACAAATTCCACGAATTACTGGAGATACATAATTATATCACTTAATCTAAAGATTTCTCTATTGCACAAAAAGAAAGAGATGCAAGTAGATTTCTGGTTATATCATCTTCCATATTAATTCGATCATTTCAGTAAGTAGATTTCATCAAATAAGTGCTAAATTCATCACTGAAACCAACTCACACTTAAACTTTTCATTGAAATATGCTAACATAATCAGAAATCAACAGAGGAATATTTCCACATGAGGTTGACAGAAGATAATTTGAAGAGATCCAGAGGTTAGAGAAAGTTGTAGCTTAGATTTCCAGGCCAAATATTTCCACACCACTAGTAACACAGATTTTCAAGATACCTTTGTCATTCTAAACAGATATGAAAACCAAAATTTTATAGCAAATACAACAATAAATGCAAACGACAAAGAAAACTTCTGCAAATTGCTAAACAACTTTTCGTGGCTCATGTTTGTACTTCTCATAAACAATTAATAACACACTAACGCTTGAAGCCAAAAGATACACTAATCGGCAATGAAACGACAACAAAACAAAGAAATCAACAAAAGTCTAAAGTCGTAATCACAAACCACAATGATTTATAAACTAATTAGAGAGAATTATCCTAAATGAAATTAAAAACATGTTTAGGAAGGCCGGCAAAAAATCGATGCATGTCAATTGAAGTTGATATGTTTAAAAAGTTACTAAGCAAGTTTAAAAATCAGACATACCTTAACAGGATTGTACTTGTAGAATATTGGAGAAGCAGGGCTGCAAGATGATAAATCTGATCAACCTCGACTAACAAAGGCTCTATCACATCTGCAAATGATAAAAGGGAAATATCACTATTCCATTGAGTTTTTTCAGTATATGCCTTTAATATGCTACTATTTCATGCATTACAGATGAAAATAGAAACTTTTTACAGCATGTAGAGACTATCTTAAAATCTGTCCAGATAGACGTACCAGTGAACTCTTCCGATTTCGGATAAATTTATTGCAAAATCACTCTATTCGCAAAGTCGACATGTTCTTTCTACGGAAATATAATCAAAATATCCAATGTACGAATGAAAATCACAATGGCTAAGGCCATCGACAAAACCTTGAGTTCAACTCTTAACCAAATCTCCAATATACGAAAGTAACATCTGTATTGGATTTTCATGTAACTACCAGTTACATATCAAAATTAGTCGGAAACAAATGCCATAGCATCAGTCAAAATCATACCTAATCCATGTTTTACCTTCCAGTTACCAAAAAAAAAACATGCTTACCTATTGCAAACCAGCGACTGTTCTAAGATATCATTCAAATAGAAGATGCATATCGAATTCTGATGTCGAGTCGCTAATTATCCCATTTTTGGAACAAATCGGGACAATTTGAAGTAACAGAGATGGACTTTAACATTATTATTAACTTAATCCTAGACAAAAGTCTTCATACATCGAATCACCCTAAATAGGAAAAAGAAATCTTGAATATACCAGATTTTAGCATTCATATCCATATGTCTTTACTGAAATCGTTTCACCCTAAATAGGAAAACATTTCATCTAAGTTCATGTGCTGAAATAGAAAGTGACAAACGAACCTTCCCACTTCCAGATAGCCGAATAAACCAGTCGAAGGAATTTTCAACAAAATCTTTTCTCCGTAAGCTTTTCTCTGTGGTTGCTTGAGTGTGGACAGCAAGTGCTTGTAACAAATTTAGGGTTTTTGCTTTTTGTATATGTGTTAAAACTTTTTGTTTTTCTTTTAGAGCTTTTCTCGTGGTTGCTTTTTGTTTTTCTTGTCTCTGCTTTCCGAAAAGCAGGGCGCGAAATATTTAGGGCCGGGAGAGGGAAAACAGGGAGGGAAAGTAATACGGTCCCACTAGCACTATTTTTTCAGGAACCGTTGCCAAAGACAGTCTATTGCAACGGTTTCTTAATCCGTTGCAGTACGTAAGTCTATAGCCACGGTTTTTTCCCTAATGCAACGGTTTATTTTACTACCTATCTTAATAGGTCTGAGAGGATTATGCGACGGTTGTAACCGTTGCCATACATATTTTATTGCAACGCTTGTGTAACCGTTGCTACAATACTGTTGCCATAGGTCTACATCTGATGTTGCTGATTTGCTACCCTTGGCTGAAAGAAGAATGTGTGCAAGACACATTTGGGCAAACTGGCAGAAAACTTGGAGGGGAGAAGAAAGAAGGAAGCAGTTTTGGAGATGTGCTAAGGCTCCATTTCAGGTAAAATTAAGAGAAGAAATGAAGAAATTAGATGAATTAGGTAATGGTATCTGTGAAAGTTTATTGTCCTATGATAAAGAATACCGGTGTAGGGCTTATTTCAATGAGAATGTTAGATGTGATATTGTAGAAAATAACATGTGTGAAATATTTAATTCCTGGATATTAAGTCCTAGGCATAAATCTATCATCACCATGCTTGAAGAAATTAGGCACAAAATGATGAGTAGGCAAGTAGATATGGTCAAGTTTGTTGAAACATGGGCTTCTGATATATCACCTATGGCAAGACTAGTTTTAGAGGACAACAAGGAAATATGAAGGAAGTTAAAAGTACATTGGAATGCTGACACTGGATTTGAAGTGAATGAGGGCATGTATAGGCACACTGTTGACATACAAAAAAGAGAATGCAGCTGTAGGTTATGGCAGTTAAGAGGTATACCATGTCAACATGCAATATGTGCCTTTTATAAGGTTGGGAAGGAACCAGAAGACTATGTTGAACACTGGTATAGGAAAGATACTTTCCTGGCAGCTTACCAATACTTTATTCAGCCAATTCCAAGCATACAACTGTGGCCTGATTCTACAAATCCATCAGTTGAGCCTCCAGAGGTAAAAACAATGCCTGGTAGGCCAAAAAAATGCAGAAGAAAGGACAAGGATGAACCAAAGAAGTGGGGAAAACTTTCAAAGAAAGGTGCCAAGATGTCTTGTTCAATTTGCCATCAGGTTGGTCACAACAAATCAATATGCAGTTTAAGGGTAAGTTTGATGACTTTCAATTCAATTTGTTTCTAATGTTGTCATTGTTTTCATTGTTGTATTG
>JASVEL010006744.1:0-114895 GCA_032618575.1 Nicotiana noctiflora
TCAATACATAATTGTAAATCCATGGTAAATGCATTGCCTTTGGTTTTCTTCTCACGTCCGATTGGATAGCCTGTCTTGGGGAATATAGGTGACACATCATCTCCCTCTGTTTCAACCCATTCATCATCTTCTGTTTGATACCTGCTAAATCTTGTTTTCACCTCATCATGTAGGTATCTCGAACAAAAGGTCAAGCACTCTTCGGCCAAAAATCCCTCCGCTATTGACGCTTCTGGATGATATCGGTTACGAACAAATGCCTTATACTTACACAGCTTTCTCTCAATAGGATACATCCAACGCAAATGAGCCGGACCCCCAAGCTTAATTTCATCTACTAAATGGATAGGCAAATGTTCCATTATGTCAAAAAAAGTTGGAGGAAATATCTTTTCAAGGTAGCACTCAATTTCATTGATTTCAGATTGCATTTTTTCAAGATCTCTTCTCCTTATAACCTTGCTACATATGGCTCTAAAGAAGTTCCCCAACCTAATCAAGACCAAAGAAACATTCTTGGGCAACACTTTTCTAACTGCAACCTGGAGCAAGTAATGCATGATAAAATGAGCATCATGACTCTTGTACCCTGATACTTTCATTTCCTCCACTTCCACACGTCGTGATATATTCGACCCACACCCTTTTGGTAATTTCACATTTTTTAAAACAGTGCAAAACAACTTTTTCTCTTCTGGTTGCATGGAGAAACAAGCTTTAGCCAAATAAACTTTCTTATTATCCTTATCTTTTAATGGTTGAAGCTCTTTTCGTATCCCCATCTCTTCCAAGTCATAGCGAGAGTTTACATGATCTTTTGACTTTCCAGGCATATCCAATAAAGTACCAAGTAAACTATCACATATGTTCTTCTCGATGTGCATTACATCAAGATTGTGTCTCAATTTGTTATGTTCCCAATACGGCAATTCAAAAAAGATTGATTTTTTCTTCCATGGACCTTCATTACCCCGACGCCGTTTCTTTTGACCCTTTCCAAAGACATGATTAAATTCACGCAATTCTTCTGACACATCTACACCTGACAAGGGAGTAGGTGCTATTCTATGATCCTCTTTACCATCAAATGATTTCTTATCTCTTCGAAATTGATGATCAGGAGGCAAAAATGCCCGATGACCCAAGTAACACATCTTACGACTATGTTTGAGATACTGAGAGCATGTTCCATAGTTACAAGTCGGGCATGCGAGTCTCCCTTTGGTGCTCCATCCGGAAAGCATTGCTAGTGCTGGAAAATCACTAACTATCTACAACAAGGCTGCACGCATTTGAAACGTTTGGTCAGATTTAGCATCATATGTTTCTACCCCTGTTTCCCATAGTTCCTTCAATTCAGCAATCACTGGTTGTAAGTACACATCTATATCATTTCCTGGTGAAGAAGGACCTGGAATGATCATTGACAACATTATATACTCCGACTTCATGCAAATCCATGGCGATAAATTATAGTTCATTAGCATAACAGGCCATGTGCTATGGGAAATGCTCATGGTTCGAAACGGATTAAAACCATCACTTGAAAGACCCAATCTAACATTACGAGGATCCCGAGAGAAATCCTTGTGCAAGAAATCAAAATTCTTCCACGCTTCCCCATCAGCGGGATGTCTTAAATTCCCATCATTGGGTCGTTCAGTAGCATGCCATCTCATAGCTGCAGCTGTTTCAGAGCACATGAATATCCTTTGAAGCCTAGGCTTTAAGGGAAAGTACCTTAAAACCTTTGCAGGGATTTTGGAGCTTGCATTAGTCACGCCATCAACAACATTCTTCCATCTAGAAGTTCCACATACAAAGCAATTATCATTCTTCTCATTTTCATTCCAAAAAAGCATGCAATCCTTGGGGCACGCATGTATGTTTTCATAATGAAGACCCAAAACTTTTATCATATTTTTTGCCTTGTAAAAAGACTCGGGTAGCTTAGCAAATGGAAATGCCTCTTTTAACAACTCTAACAAGTCTGAAAAAGCAACATTACTCAATCCATGAATGCATTTGATTAAGTACAATCGAATGGTGAAACTCGGTTTAGAAAAATTCTCACACCCCGGATATAACTCTTGTTTTCCTTCCTCCACTAATTTAAAAAATTTCTTTGCATCTTCAGATGGTCCCTTTCGCACGCCTTCTTCATGGCTCGTGTCACCCTCAACATTTCTAAAAGTGTCATGAAGTAGTCCATCAATATCATCGTGCATGTTGGAAGATTCATCGCAATTGCTTGGATGTGGATTATTTCTCGAGGAAATCTTTTCCCCGTGGAAAATCCATTTGGTGTATCCTTGAATAAATCCATAACCAACCAAGTGGTCCTCTACTACATTTCTAATATGCCAATAACAATTAGCACATTTTTTGCAAGGACATAATATTTCATTGCCTTGGGAAGCCCGTTCAAATGCCCTATCAAGAAAATCATTCACGCCCCGAATATACTCATCCGTGGATCTTCGGAGACCCATCCAACTTTTATCTCCATTTTCCATTGAATATTAAATCGCCTATAGGTCACAAATGCGAATCAGAAAAATTAAGATCCAAATAACAAATTCCACGAATTACTGGAGATACATAATTATATCACTTAATCTAAAGCTTTCTCTATTGCACAAAAAGAAAGAGATGCAAGTAGATTCCTGGTTATATCATCTTCCATATTAATTTGATCATTTCAGTAAGTAGATTTCATCAAATAAGTGTTAAATTCATCACTGAAACCAACTCACACTTAAACTTTTCATTGAAATATGCTAACATAATCAGAAATCAACAGAGGAATATTTCCACATGAGGTTGACAGAAGATAATTTGAAGAGATCCAGAGGTTAGAGAAAGTTGTAGCTTAGATTTCCAAGCCAAATATTTCCACACCACTAGTAACACAGATTTTCAAGATACCTTTGTCATTCTAAACAGATATGAAAACCAAAATTTTATAGCAAATACAACAGTAAATGCAAACGACAAAAAAACTTCTGCAAATTGCTAAACAACTTTTCGTGGCTCATGTTTGTACTTCTCATAAACAATTAACAACACACTAACGCTTGAAGCCAAAAGATACACTAATCGGCAATGAAACGACAACAAAACAAAGAAATCAACAAAAGTCTAAAGTCGTAATCACAAACCACAACGATTTATAAACTAATTAGAGAGAATTATCCTAAATGAAATTAAAAACATGTTTAGGAAGGCCGGCAAAAAGTCGATGCATGTCAATTGAAGTTGATATGTTTAAAAAGTTACTAAGCAAGTTTAAAAATCAGACATACCTTAACAGGATTGTACTTGTAGAATATTGGAGAAGCAGGGCTGCAAGATGATAAATATGATCAACCTCGACTAACAAAGGCT
Source organism: Nicotiana noctiflora (assembly GCA_032618575.1). Taxonomy (NCBI): domain Eukaryota; kingdom Viridiplantae; phylum Streptophyta; class Magnoliopsida; order Solanales; family Solanaceae; genus Nicotiana; species Nicotiana noctiflora. Next base: position 3,388 of record JASVEL010006744.1, read on the forward strand.
CTGTCACATCTGCAAATGATAAAAGGGAAATATCACTATTCCATTGAGTTTTTTCAATATATGCCTTTAGTATGCTACTATTTCATGCATTACAGATGAAAATAGAAACTTTTTACAGCATGTAGAGACTATCTTAAAATCTGTCCAGATAGACGTACCAGTGAACTCTTCCGATTTCGGATAAATTTATTGCAAAATCACTCTATTCGCAAAGTCGACATGTTCTTTCTACGGAAATATAATCAAAATATCCAATGTACGAATGAAAATCACAATGGCTAAGGCCATCGACAAAACCTTGAGTTCAACTCTTAACCAAATCTCCAATATACGAAAGTAACATCTGTATTGGATTTTCATGTAACTACGGTTACATATCAAAATTAGACGGAAAAAAATGCCATAGCATCAGTCAAAATCATACCTAATCCATGTTTTACCTTCCAGTTACCAAAAAAAAAACATGCTCACCTATTGCAAACCAGCGACTGTTCTAAGATATCATTCAAATAGAAGATGTATATCGAATTCTGATGTCGAGTCGCTAATTATCCCATTTTTGGAACAAACCGGGACAATTTGAAGTAACAGAGATGGACTTTAACATTATTATTAACTTAATCCTAGACAAAAGTCTTCATACATCGAATCACCCTAAATAGGAAAAAGAAATCTTGAATATACCAGATTTTAGCATTCATATCCATATGTCTTTACTGAAATCGTTTCACCCTAAATAGGAAAACATTTCATCTAAGTTCATGTGCTGAAATAGAAAGTGACAAACGAACCTTCACACTTCCAGATAGCCGAATAAACCAGTCGAAGGAATTTTCAACAAAATCTTTTCTCCGTAAGCTTTTCTCTGTGGTTGCTTGAGTGTGGACAGCAAGTGCTTGTAACAAATTTAGGGTTTTTGCTTTTTGTATATGTGTTAAAACTTTTTGTTTTTCTTTTAGAGCTTTTCTCGGTTGCTTTTTGTTTTTCTTGTCTCTGCTTTCCGAAAAACAGGGCGCGAAATATTTAGGGCCGGGAGAGGGAAAACAGGGAGGGAAAGTAATACATACGGTCCCACTAGCACTATTTTTTCAGGAACCGTTGCCAAAGACAGTCTATTGCAACGGTTTCTTAATCCGTTGCAGTACGTAAGTCTATAGCCACGGTTTTTTCCCTAATGCAACGGTTTATTTTACTACCTATCTTAATAGGTCTGAGAGGATTATGCGACGGTTGTAACCGTTGCCATACATATTTTATTGCAACGCTTGTGTAACCGTTGCTACAATACTGTTGCCATAGGTCTATGATTGTCATCTGATGTTGCTGATTTGCTACCCTTGGCTGAAAGAAGAATGTGTGCAAGACACATTTGGGCAAACTGGCAGAAAACTTGGAGGGGAGAAGAAAGAAGGAAGCAGTTTTGGAGATGTGCTAAGGCTCCATTTCAGGTAAAATTAAGAGAAGAAATGAAGAAATTAGATGAATTAGGTAATGGTATCTGTGAAAGTTTATTGTCCTATGATAAAGAATACCGGTGTAGGGCTTATTTCAATGAGAATGTTAGATGTGATATTGTAGAAAATAACATGTGTGAAATATTTAATTCCTGGATATTAAGTCCTAGGCATAAATCTATCATCACCATGCTTGAAGAAATTAGGCACAAAATGATGAGTAGGCAAGTAGATATGGTCAAGTTTGTTGAAACATGGGCTTCTGATATATCACCTATGGCAAGACTAGTTTTAGAGGACAACAAGGAAATAGGAAGGAAGTTAAAAGTACATTGGAATGCTGACACTGGATTTGAAGTGAATGAGGGCATGTATAGGCACACTGTTGACATACAAAAAAGAGAATGCAACTGTAGGTTATGGCAGTTAAGAGGTATACCATGTCAACATGCAATATGTGCCTTTTATAAGGTTGGGAAGGAACCAGAAGACTATGTTGAACACTGGTATAGGAAAGATACTTTCTTGGCAGCTTACCAATACTTTATTCAGCCAATTCCAAGCATACAATTGTGGCCTGATTCTACAAATCCATCAGTTGAGCCTCCAGAGGTAAAAACAATGCCTGGTAGGCCAAAAAAATGCAGAAGAAAGGACAAGGATGAACCAAAGAAGTGGGGAAAACTTTCAAAGAAAGGTGCCAAGATGTCTTGTTCAATTTGCCATCAGGTTGGTCACAACAAATCAGTATGCAATTTAAGGGTAAGTTTGATGACTTTCAATTCAATTTGTTTCTAATGTTGTCATTGTTTTCATTGTTGTATTGATTAATGACTTAGCAATCATATATTAGGGACAAACAAGCACACCGGTTGGTAGTCAATGTAATACAACCCAAACTCCAAGGGCCTCATCTTCCTTGTGTGCTGAAACATCAAAGATAAGAAGGAACACACCATCAATAGGAGGTAGGGGAAGAGGTGGTGGGGCTGGTAGGGCAAGAGGTGGAGGAGCTGGTAGGGGAAGAGGTGGAGGAGCTGGTGCAGCTATTTCTGCTACTGCCAGATCACTTGCTTCTTCTGTTGGAAAGAATAGAACCAGAAATTTTGGTTTTGGTTTGTACACAGACACACAAACTGGAAGTACTATCCTTAATGTAAGTGTGAGAAGTCAATTAGCTTAGTTAATAATAATTTATGTCCTTATGTTTTTGGATGATTTCATTACTCACTATAAGTATTTTGTAGCCTGGTAGGCCAAGTGAAAGAAATATTTCAACTGGTGCAAACTTGATGAATGCTGCACAAACTAATGTGGATCTTGGATTTAGACCAACTGGTCTCAAGTGGAAAGGGAAAAGAGTTGTGACAAGGAATCAACTTCAACAACAAAAGGATGCTACAGTTTCTAACAAAAAGATGAAAGTTGGGACCTCTACTTCATCTACACCAATTGACTCTTGTCAAAGTCAGATTTAGGAAGACTTGTTTTGTCAAGTATTTTGTTGGTCATGTGTATGAACCTTATTGTGTGAAGTATTTTGTTGGTCATGTGTATGAACCTTGTTTTGTGCAGTATTTTGAACAATTAGTATGGTTTTATATTAACCTCCTTTTGTTAGTTTAGTATGCTTTGGTTCTGGTTCGTTTATGCACATAACTCAAAAGTTGTAAACTAGGTGTTGTATTTCTCATGGCAATTAGGTGTTGTATTTCTCATGGCAATTACATTTGATGCCATGGCAATGAAACATCTTCTATTATTTAGGTGTGGTATTTCTCTTAGTTGCTTTTGTTAGTTTATTACAATTTAATTTAGGCAGGCGAAATATATAAATACATAACTGGTGACAATTCGAAAATTTTAGCAGATAATTGCCAGTTAGAAAATTTCAACTACATTCAATAGGCAACATTGGCCATAAATGATAAAATAAAGGAAAAATACATTCTCATATACAGATACCATACACTTAAATAATAGAAGATTCTCTCAAAAACCAAGTCACAACTACAATAACAAGCAGCCAAACCAAGATCCTCTGTTTCTTCATCAACTTCAACTTTTCTTCTTCATGATTTTTTACCCTCTTTAGTAATCCATACATGACTTTGGTATAGTGTTCGGATAATTCAACATCATACCAACGAAAAAAATTACATCCCCCATCGCCTGCTTTCCCAAATCTACAGCAGTAGAATCTTCTACCTGGATTAAATGGTGACCATGAAAGTTTTAAAGGAGCAATTTGGCCACAATTGCAATTAACAACAGGTTCCATTGATATAGAATAGGTAGAGAGAGAAAGAAGAAAAAAAATCACAGCTTTTTTGAAGAAGAAGAGAAGAAACGCTGATGGGTTATAAATTAGGGTTGGATTTGGGTATTTAAATTAGGGAGTTCATTAAGGGTATTTTGGGAATTTCACAAAAAATCTGTTAAGTTACCGTTAGTTACCACATACACACGCGCGATTAGGAATGTGTACCACACGCCAAGTGACCTGCTGAGGTCGGGTGTTTGTAAATTTCAGTTTTTGAAAACTTGAAGTGTTCAGTTGGAAAACCTCTCGGTTGAGGTGTCCAACTGACCGTTCTGGACAACTTTAAGGGGCTATTTATGTATTTCGCCATAATTCAATTATACCCATAACGTTTTGATAAATGCCTATCGATTAAAACAAGGATATTTTTTTAAACGATTAATTTGATAGAAACATGTAATGATTACATTTTAAAATTTTAATGTACAATTTTAAAAATAGATTGTATTATAATTAAGAAATATTTCTAATAGACAAATAGTTTGTTTGGCTAAACTTTTAAAATTAGTTTATTTTGAGAAGTGCTTTTCTTAAAAGTATTTTTTTTAAAGTGCATTTGGTGAGAATTAGTTTGCGCTATATTAATTAATTAAAAAGTAATTTTGAGCAGTAATTAGTGTTTGATCAATATTTTGAAAACTGCTTCTAAGTATATTTTTCTTAAAAGTGTTTCTCAAAAAAATGTTTTTTGAGAGAAGCTTTTTTTTTCTGTTTCTCCTCAAAAGTATTTTTTTTTTTCAAAAGCTTGGCGAAACACCTCAATTTTTTGGTCAAATATGCTTTTGGCTAAAATAAATATTTTTGGCCCCAAAAAAAACTCGGCCGAACAGGCTAAAAGTAATCCATGAGCAACATATCGCTTGAAAATTTGAATAATTAGTAGATATGATTTTAGTTATTATATACTCTTATGTGAGATAATTAAGATTAATATACTCAATTCTTTTATAATTAATGCTAAAAGATAAAAATTTTAAAAATATATAAAAGTCACTTATTTTGGACAGGGAATATGTTTTTGGCTCTTGTAATATCTATACTTATTTATTTACTTTTAATTTATTTTCTTCCTACCTAGTTCTCATATTAGCAACGAGGCACTTCTTCCAGCTACAAAGTTAATAAAGCAACGATCAGTAGGGACATACATACAGTTCACACCAACCAATGGCTAGAGCCACCTTAGGCTCAGCCACTCATTTCTCCTCCTCCTTCCGCCACCTCAAATACCTCTCTAATTCCTCCCCTCCCTGCCACGTCACCACAATGTCAGCCGCCAGAATTCCCCATCCATCGTTAGAAATCATCGGCGGAGCTCGAGAGAAATTTCTCCCTGCATTTACATCACTTGATAATCCCTACAATGCTTATCCTATCTTCGCTTCGAATCGGCATATAGAGACTATTTTTGCAGCTTTTTTTAGGTCCGTTCCTGACGTTCGTCTCCGGCGAGAGTGTCTTCGAACTAAGGATGATGGCTCCGTCGCTCTCGATTGGGTCTCCGGCGACGATCGCCGTTTACCTGCCGATTCTCCGCTGCTCATTTTGCTTGTGCGTCTTCTTTCTATTGCTAATTGGGCACAACCTATATATGCAGTTAACAATTTTCAATAAATTAAACATTTATACAATATCCGAAACCGTTGGTGCTCATGAGTAGAGGTTTGTTTGTGCCATATATGTACTTTAAAAGCTTGTAAATTATAATATATCCGTAAATCATGTCATTAAGCTTAAATTGGAATTTTTTTAGTTAAATTGTTTCTAATTATAGAAAGATGTCAATCTTTTTGAAACAACAGATTAAAAAGGAAAGTGTACTACATTTGCATCCACTGCTTATGGATTCTTGATGCTAAAAGTAACGGTGTGCATATAGATTGGAAGTGTACTAATGGGGTTAATTGCAGCCAGGTCTGACTGGGGGAAGCGATGACTCATACGTGAGGCATATGCTGATGAGAGCTAGAAGTAAAGGTTGGAGAGTTGTGGTGTTCAATAGCAGAGGCTGTGGAGATAGTCCTGTCACTACTCCCCAGGTACACTCTCATTTTGGTCTTTAATTACTTTGGTTGATTGATATATCAATAAAGGTTTGGTCTTTAATTTCCTCCCTGCTGATAGTATTAGTTTTGATGTGATTTATGGTGGAGTTTGGCCAATGTTTGTATCCATTATTCAGACTTTCTGGTTAAGGAAAGAAAATGGTATGGTTTAGTTAATGTGGCTGATGGGAATTTGCAGCTTGAAGTGTTTGTTGTGGACAGTTGATTGCTTTTGTGCTGTCCATTGACTCCAGTCTTTTGGAATTTTTCTTGTCAAATGGTTAGGCAAACACACTATCAACTTGATCCCTTCTGCGCAATTTCCAGCCAACAACCTTGCTCTTTCCTTTTTCTGGCCTTCCTGCTTTGTGTATATTTAAGCACTATACCACAACCTAAACTGCTGCCTTACAATACACAGCTTTCTGATCTTATACTACTTCAAAATGGTCAGTGATAAAAGATCATGTCAAGATGAGCGTGCAGGAGCAGAAATTGTATATGGAGCCGAAGAGTGCTATAGCAATTCTCTTGAGCTCTTGAAAGAGTTGGGATTTCCCCAAGGGCACCCTTCCTCTTAAAGACCTTGAAGTATGTTGTTATGTTCGCGAAACTGGATTTGTGTGGATGAAACAAAAGGCTCCATATGAGCATTACTCCGTCGCAACAAAAACTCTAGTTAGCTATGCAACCGAGGTCACTGCCTACGTGGAGAAAAACAGGATGAAGAAAATGACTGGAATTAAGAGTAAGCAGCTATTTCTGTGGGTGCCAGTAGTTGAGATGAGCATTGAGGATCCTTCTCAGAATAAAGTTTACTTCAAGACTCCTGTAGGAATTGGAAAGTCTTCCCCTCACTGCTTTCATGACTGAAGAAGAAAAGCAGAAGTATCTGGAGAAAGCTAACGAGTAGAATGAATATCTATATGATTGTCCTGTTTGCTCTTTTTTCCTTCTGGCATCAGGGCATCAGGGCATTAATACCTTAATGGGATTACACCGGGCCGTTGTTGTTGTTGTTGTTGTTGGGATCAGGGCATTGATGCCTTTTGTTTTATCTGATTTTCATATGATTGCTAAATAAATGATTTCTATGACCCAAGTATAAGTTTCTCCGTCCATTGGATTAACTTTCAAATTAATCTCGCTTAAGTTGATTATATTTTTTTTATGCTAATACTCTTTCACTTGGATTTTCCACTTCAGAAGGGCTTGAAATTTTTTCTTCAAAGATATGTTGGTTTCCCTTGCTTGGCATGATCCAGTCTCTTTCGCAAGAGATGTCAAAAACGATTTAACGCAGAGTGAACGAAAACAAGTAGAATAATGGTCAAACAAAGGTTTCAGTCTACCCTATAGCTCAACAAGTTCAACTAAGGAAGATTTGTCTCTTCTCTTACTTCAATACTTTACCTGTATAATAACAAGGGGAAACAAAATGCAAGCTTTAATTAGTTGAGAAGAATGGGTAAGTTGAGCATGAAGTTTCCTGAGTAATAGTTCTCAAAAGTTGTCCAAGAACTTCATGCGAAGATCTTTACAATCTGGTGTCCCCTTAAATTCCAAATATCCTAGCCCAGTTGAAATCTAGTTACAGGCAGTGGATGCATGCCATGATGGTTATATAATTTAAACAAAAAAGGAAGTAATTGTCCAAGAAGACAAGAACTTATGATTGATCAGACTTTCAAGGATACAATGAAGATCCTTTAGAATTTGAGATTTCAATGCAGATAACTTTTCAGGAAATTAGAGTAGGCGTCAGGGATAGGGGAGTGGAAGAAGCAAAGAGATGATAACAGTCTGGACATTTTTCTCCATCTATGCATGTTCAAACTCACAGTCTGGCTTATACTAGAGTCTCAGGTATGGCTGTATGTTGAAGCTCAACAAGTACCCAAAAGCCAAAATTTTAATTTTTGGAGCCCAACCCAATAAGCCAAAAGTCTTTCACTTTCTTAATTCTTACCCTAAGTCCTAACATCTGAGAAACCTAAGAACTAAGAAGTAAGAACGACTGAGAGTCTGATATAGTGAGAAACCTAAGTAAGAACGAACGGCTTGCCTGTGAGATCGTTGTCCGCGTCTGCTGTCGCCACTCACCTGTGAGATCGCCAGATCGGCTGTCCGGTGGCCGCTCACCGCTGTCAACTCTTCAAATCAAGACTTCAATAGGTTCATAACTTTTCAATTTTTCATTTTTCAATCTTCATTTTTCTAATTAATCTCGAGGAACTCTCATTTCATGATCTAAGTTTTGAAGTTTAGATAGAACTAATGTCCATTTTCTCGGATGCTCTGTGAAGTTTTGAAGTTTTGTATTATCTATTTTTTTATTGCTTTGAGGAGGCTGTGTTTTTTTATGATGTTGATTAGTAATGAAATTGGGTTTCTCTATTTGTGACTCGTCTCAGTGGACGCTTGCTGAAGTTAGTTGTTACTATGAATTAGTTGGTGATGTGTTAAAGGAAAATTAATTGTAATTTGAGTTAATCTGTACTAAACAAAGCATTTTGCTGCTTCAGCACACCATTTCTTGACATGAGAACTTGCACGAGTACGTCTTTGCCATCCTACTGTTAGTCTTGTAGAGTGCAAGCATTGTGGTCAAGACTATAATGTTAATCCAAAGAGGGATGGAACATCTGGTTTAAGGAAGTATATTAAGCGTTGTCTTGCGCATCTTCCTAGAATCCGTATTTAAGAAGACTAAGTTTATTCGAGACTATTAGTGTAAACTTGAATTGAGGGATGCCCTCTCTGTTTTGCATATTTGGCTGCTGCCTGCTACTGTCTTATTTGGCTGCTTCCTGCTACTGTCTTATTTGGCTGCTGCATGCTACTGTCTTATCTTAAATGTTTTGTATTTGTGTTTATAGTTTGGCTGTTCAGGTGTTCTTCGCATTGGCAGTGTGTAAATGTAATTGGCACAGTGCAATTGGCTGTTCAGGTGTTCCTGATGTTGCTGCTGCATGTTAGTTACAATTGCAGCTTGGCATTGGCAGCTTGTTACATGGCCTGAAATGTGAATGCTAGCAGTTTGTGTGTCTGAATGCAAGCAGTTTGGCAGCTTGTTACATGGCCTTCAGTCTAATTCTACTGTGTCTGTTTAAGACTGAAGGCTATATGTTAAATGTTAGTTATGCACTTATGCTTGTTGGTTGTTGGTTGTTGCTGTGTTGCGTATGAAGTAGCAACAGTTTGTGTTTTTATTTCTAAAATTTTCCTGTTAATGTATTTTTTATGCGTGGTTAATCTGCTTCAACAGCTTAATTTCTGTAGTTGACAGACGCGTATGAAAAAGCAGCTTAATATTGAAGCAAAAATTTTAGTAGTTGACGCGCCTATATTTTAAATTTTACTCATTATAATGTGTCAAACCGAAACCGTGCCGAAACCGTATTGAACCAAAATAGAAATACCGAACCGTACCAAACTATTTTGGTACGGTATTTGGTATACACAAATTGATAAACCGAATACCGAATTACCGAACCGAAACCGAAGTACTCAAATACTGAACCGAAATACCGAACGCCCACCCCTAACTCCATTATTCCCAAACATGAAAATTGCAATAATTATCGGGGTATCAAGCTGCTTAGCCATACTATGAGAGAGTGGCACAGCTAAGGATGAGGAGGAGTGTATCTATTTTCGAGAACTAGTTCGGGTTTATGTTGGGGCGTTTGACTACAGAAGCCATCCACCTTGTTAGGAGATTGATGGAGCAGTATAGGAGAGAAGAAGGACTTGCATATGATATTCATCGACTTAGAAAAGGCAAACGATATAATCCTGAAGAGGTTTTGTGGAGTTGTTTGGAGGCTAGAGGTGTACATGTTGCCTACGTTAGGGTGATTAAGGACATGTATGATGGAGCAAAGATCCGAGTGAGGACGATGGATGGGAATTTGGACCATTTTCCGGCCATGATGGGGTCGCATCGGGGGTTGGCACTTAGCCCTTTTTTGTTTGCCCTGCGATGGACGTACTGACGTGCCACATCCAAGGGGAGGTGCCGTGGTACATGCTATTTGCAGATGATATTGTATTGATTGATGAGACGTGAGTCGGAAGCTAAGAGCGTGCCGGAAGCCTACATCAGAGTAATCAAGTACATGTACGATGGAGCTAAGTCCAGGGTTAGGACAGTGGGTGGCGACTCAGACCATTTCCCGGTGGTTATGGGGCTCCATCAAGGATCTGCGCTTAGCCCCCTGATGAGGGTCGGTGTTAACGAGAGGCTAGAGGAATGGAGACAGACTCTCCAGTCTAAGGGGTTTAAACTAAGCAGGTCTAAGACAGAATATCTGGAGTGCAAATTTAGCGCCGAGTCGAGCGAAGTGGGAGGGAGCGTGATGATTGGATCTCAGGCCATAGCCAAGAAGGATAGTTTCAGATACCTTGGATCGGTGATCCAGGGGGACGGAGAGATAGACGGGGATGTCACTCACCGTATAGCGGCGGGGTGGTCGAAGTGGAGGCTTGCATCAGGAGTCTTGTGTGATAAAAAAGTGCCACAGAAACTCAAGGGGAAGTTTTATAGAGTTGTGGTTAGGCCTGCCATGCTGTACGGGACGGAGTGTTGGCCGGTGAAGAAATCTCATATTCAGAGGATGATGGTTGCGGAGATGAGGATGCTTAGGTGGATGTGCGGGCTCACCAGGTTAGATAAGATTAGGAACGAAGTTATTCGAGAGAAAGTGGGGATGGCCACAGTGGATTAGAATATGCGAGAGGCGAGACTTCGGTGGTTCGGGCATGTGCGGAGGAGAAGCCCCGACGCCCCGGTGAGGAGTTGTGAGCGGCTAGCGGTGGTCGGTGTGAGGCGAGGCAGAGGGAGGCCTAAGAGATACCGGGGAGAGGTAATTAGACGGGACATGGCCCTTGATAGGAAAGTCTGGAGGTCTAGTGACCCTTGATAGGAAAGTCTGGAGGTCTAGTATCAGGGTTGTAGGATAGGGATTTCTAGATTTTTCATACTCCTTTCCCGGGGTGTGAGGCGTGGTAGGGCCGCACATAGATGATTAGTTTGCGTTCTCTTTTGATAGTCATTTCTGGTAGTTACTGTTTTGATATCATTGCATGCCTGTTTCTTTATGGTACATATGCATCTTATGTTTAGATAATTTTTATGAGGTGTATGCTGGAGTAACTAATGCGGTTTTTGTTTTTTGTTTTTGTTTGCCTTTTTTCCATGCGCCGAGGGTCGATTGGAAACAACCTCTCTGCCCTCTCGGGTAGAGGTAAGGCCTGTCTACATATTACCCTCCCAGACCCCACCTTGTGGGAATATACTGGGTTGTTGTTGTTGTTGTTGTTGATGAGACGTGAGCCGGTGTGAACACGCAGTTAGAGGTACTGAGGCATACCCTGGAGTCTAAAGGTTTTAAGTTGAGCAGGACCAAGACATAATATTTGGAGTTTAAGTTCAACTGTGAGACTCAGGGAGGGGAAGGGGAGGTGAGGCTGGACTTGTAGGTCATCCCTAGGAGAGGATGTTTTAAGTACCTTGGGTCCATTATCCAAGGGGATGAGGAGATTGATGAAGAAGTTACACATCGTATTGGGGTGGGATGGATGAATGGAGACTCGCTTCTGGTGTTTTGTGTGACAAGAAGATGCCACCGCAACTTAAAGGTAAATTCTACAGAGTGGTGGTCAAATCGACCATGGCGTATGGGCGGAGAGTTGGCAAGTCAAGATCGCTCATGTCTAGAAGATGAAGTTAGCAGAGATGAAGATGTTGGGATGAATGTGCGGGCATACCAGGTTAGATATGATTAGGAATGAGGTTATTCGCGAAAAGGTAGGTGTGGCCCCTATTGAGGACACGATGCAGGAAGTGCGACTTATAGCCCGTTTGGCCAAGCTAAAAAAATCAGCTTATTTTGAGAAGTGTTTTTTTTTCAAAAGTGCTTTTCTCAAAAGTACTTTTGGTGAGAAGCAGATTGTGTTTGGCTAATTAGTTTGAAAAGCACTTCTGAGCAGCAATTAGTGATTGGCCCAGCTTTTAAAAACTGCTTCTAAGTGTATCTTTTTCAAAAGTGCTTCTCAAAAAAATGCTTTTGGAGAGAAGCTACTTTTTTCTGTTTCTCCAAAACTGCTTGTGCTTCTCCTCAAAAGTACTTTTTTCCCCTCCAAAAGCTTGGCCAAACACCTCAATATTTGTCCAAAAGTGCTTTTGGCCACAAAAAAGCACTTTTGGCCAAAAATAAGCTCTGCCAAACAGGCTATTAGGTGGTTTGGTCATGTGAGGAGGAGGAGCACAGACGCCCAGTGAGGAGGTGTGAGAGGTTGACATTGGAGGCTCTACGGAGAGGTAGAGGCAGGCCGAAGAAGAGGTGGGCAGAGGTGATTAGGCAGGACATGACGCATCTTCAGCTAATCGAGGTCATGACCCTTGATAGGAAGGTATGAAGGTCGATGATTAGGGTTGTAGGGTAGGTAGTCTAGAGTGTTCATAGCAATAGTATTGGCACGCAGTCTCCCTTTCTGTTGATATTAGGTTTTTATGACTAACCATTGTTTTTTGTCATTGTAGATCACGTTACTATCTTGTTGTTTTTATTCTACTTTTATATGGTTTTTTGGTGTTGTCCCTTCTTGTCTATATTTTCATTAATGTGGTGCTTATACTTTCCTGAGCTGAGGGTCTATTGGAAACATTCTCTCTATCCTCACAAGATAGGGGTAAGGTCTGCGTGCACAGTACCCTCCTCAGAACCTATAATATGATGTAATACTGGGTATGTTGTTGTTACTGGTCAAAAGTATTCTGGATTTTTTTTGGCTTGGCAATCTGTTAAGATGAAAGATACAACTTTTTGGCTTGGCAATCTGTTAAGATGAAAGATACAACTGGTCATGAATCGATCTAATTAGGGTGCAACATATTATTTCAAAAAATTATCCTTCATCTTTCAGTTAATGTCAAAATCCAATCATCTTTGACGTGTTAAAATTTTTCTGTTCGTCTTTATTAATGAGCTAATTCATGCAGTTCTATTCAGCTTCATTTCTTGGTGATATATATGAAGTGGTGGCACATGTCAGCAATCGCTATCCAGAGGCAAATTTATATGCAATAGGCTGGTCTCTTGGAGCAAATATTCTAGTTCGCTATCTAGGACAGGTAACTTAATTAATTCAATTTGTGCTTATCAGTATTCCTTTTCCATTATGGTCTTCTACTGATCTACCATGCATCTACACATGAGCTGTTTTAGGGAATTTAAGTCTAGTATGATGCTATGGTGAACTTGTTGGCATATTTTAATTTAGTACTGTACTGCTGAATTTTAGTAATCTGGTTAACATCATGCTGGGTATTAGTAATAAGGCTAACATCATACAGTTTATTGAGAAAAGGTGAACTCTGTATGTTGATGCTAGCATAACAACGTCATAGAGTATACTTGGGAAAATGTTACGGATGTTCTCCGGTCTTCTTTTTCTCAACTATTTCTGGTGGTTCAGTATGGCTGGGTGTTTGTCAGTGGAATTGGGTTTTTTAAGCTTTTGGATCATAAGACCATCCAGATCCATCTAGTAATGGTGTTCTCTTTTTATTTTTTATTTTGCAAACACTGGTGCATGCCAGTAATTGACCCTGGTCTCCAAGGTTTTCGCCCACTTCATTGATGCTAGGTCACACCCTTGGGTGCTTAGTAATGGTGTTCTATGTTTTCGTCGATATGGCTTATTTTCCTCATGACGATTCTTCATGTCTCTTCTCTGTCTGAACACCCAAAATCCTTGTATCTTCTCCCCGCATTTTGAGTAGTTCCACAGTTCAAATGATATTTGGGCAAAACAAGTTGAGTACCACACAACTTGTGCAGACTTGAACCAGCTGTTCTGAAGATCGAATTTGAACAACTTTTGGGGAAAACAAGTTGAGTACCAGGTGCTGTATTTGTCTTAAACAATATTGCCTATCAGTTGCACACTTGCACTATTTGTATTTTCTAAGACAAAAAACTTTTCTTCAGTAATAAACCAATTTCATTTCAATCTATAGGCAAATGATGAAAATAAAGTCGGAATGGATGCAGTACTTTGACTCTTTAGTTAAGGATTTTGTTCTCTAATATTTGTCTGTGTAATGGTGCATCTATTGCCAATTTAATTAGAGACAATAAAGATGGGGGCACCCAACTGATTGTCAGGCGTATGTGGTTATTCACTGGAGTTGTTATTTTGTTCTCTGTTTACCTTTCAATTTTATCTTCTATTAATTCTTTATTAAAATTCAATTCCTACAAATAAAATAGAATTTATAGTCTACTTCCCTTTGAATGATAAATCCCTTAACTCTTAACAATTAGAGGAATGACTCCATATATTGCCCATCTCTCATACTTTATCGTTCTTTTGCAGGAGTCTCATTCTTGCCTTCTCTCTGGTGCTGTTTCCTTGTGCAATCCTTTCAATTTGGTTATAGCAGACGAAGACTTCCATAAGGGCTTTAACAATGTCTATGACAGAGCTCTAGCAAATTCTCTCCGCAGAATTTTCAAAAAGTAACTGTGTGATTCAGTTTTTCCCTTTTACCTCAGGGTACCTTATACCTCGTTTAACTGCATCTCTTGATTATAGGCATGCTCTACTGTTTGAAGATATGGAAGGCGAATTTAATATATCATTAGCTGCCAATGCCAAAACTGTCAGAGAATTTGATGATGGACTGACACGAGGTGTTTATGTTTGTATGCAGGAAAGAAAAAAGTTGTACATCATTGCATCTCAACTTATAAGTAATTGCTTTTGAATTTTGCAGTTTCATTTGGATTCAAGTCTGTGGATGATTACTATTCTAATTCAAGCAGCTCAAATTCTATTATAAATGTCCGTACACCTCTACTTTGTATCCAGGTAAGCTTGTTTTAGCCAAAAACTATCCAAGGTCCTTTTTTTGTTTGTGAACTATTATTTTTTTTTATTAAGTGAAGTATTCTATTCATCTGGTACCAAGATGGTAGTGAAACAGATACAACAAGATAACAACACTTCCACCAGTCATATTACATATTCCCCCCAAATAAATATAGAACATCATATCATATCATTTAAGTTAAAATTCCATGCAAAAAAGCTGAAACTTGAGAGAATAAATATTATACGTTGTGTTTCCTTTAGACAATACACCCTTGTAGTTATCTCTTGTAGGATGCTTTCCAACATTGCGAATGCACTTATGCGATTTGGTTAGTTATCTAAAGACATTTCACCCTTTTCATTTGTATATCAAGAATTACTTCACTTAATAAAATGTGAAGGGTTTTTATTCAACGTAATTGGACCAGTTTCAGGAAAAAAGCATTGCACTAACTATTATTGCTCTCCATAAGATATATAGTATAGATCATCATATTTTGGCAAATTTGATTTTCCGGATCTTTATTGGACACGGAGGCAAGTTGGTTTAGAGGTTGCAATGGCAGAATCTTTAATCTCTTTGTGATCAAGAGAGCAACATTCCATCTCTTCTCCCAAAAAAGGAGGAAACAAAAGAAAGAAATGAAGGGAAAAGAAATTCATCTTGCTCGACCTATCTAAAAAGGACTAATCCTATCCAGTCCTCTGTCAAAATTACGATTCATTAATACAATGGGTTTTGCCCTTTTGAATCTCGGGTGGTAGCTTCTCTATTCTTCACTGATATTTCTTAAGAATAAATCATGAATGATTTAGATGTTGTATATCTGCAATTTGAAATTTCACTACAGTTTTCGTTCTCTGTGGTCGTCATGCCTGGTCAGTATGGTATATATTGTTGCCAAAACTTAATAATAGAAAAGACCAGATGTTGGTAGTAGATATCATATAACTTCATTAGAATCTCATAAGTTTTAGGTTATTCTTTCGATTAAAAGAAAAAGTTGAGGGGACTGGGAGGGAAAGGTGGAGATGAAAGCACTTCAGTTTTTTTGATATGCTTGTTAGGATTCTGCAAGTGTTAACTAAGACAAAAATGTGAAGTTTAACTTGCTCTTTGTTTATTTGTGGAGGCTGCAAATGATCCAATTGCTCCATCCAGAGGAATCCCTCGTAAAGATATTGAGGTAGCGCACTGTTCTTCATTCTCGTATCACATTTTATTTGTTGATACTTTCTCATTGTTTATGGATGTGCATATGCTATTCTGCCCAACTATTTTTGTTTGTTGTTCTTCTTGCAAGTTTCTCATTCTGTTATTTGTGAAAGTCTTAGCATTGTCCATTAGATCCTAGGATGTTAAAGAAGTCCTGTACCAAGCATCTCTTAAAACAATTGTATTCTTAATATAAGTTGATTTTGGGTTTAAAACCCTAAATTGAAGCTCGTTTACCAAGTAATTAATTTTTTAGTGCCATTATCCTGTTGGCAATTAGCATAAAGAACTTTATCACATGATATTTGAGCCTTGAGACCAGCTCAACCCTCAACTGTATGAATGCATGCGCAGCATATTTTGTGGTTGAAGGCGTAGATTGCCGCTAATCTTTTTGTTGTTCCCTCAGGAGAACCCAAACTGTTTGTTGATTGTATCCCCAAAAGGAGGCCATCTTGGCTGGGTGGCAGGTTCCGAAGCGCCATGGGGATGTCCATGGACCGATCCACATGTGATGGACTTCTTGGAGCATATAGAACATGGTAAATCTGCTTCTGCTGCATGTGCTAATGATCCGGAGACTTTGAACAGTAGTGTTACAGACAGATTCCAACACCTTGAAGTATAAGCAACAAGGTGTGAAATTCAACTATTCCGTTATGTTGATATTGTGCGCCGACAGTCGGTGTCTGATGAGACAGTAATTGTATGCACATTGAAGATAGCAAAAATAAGCTATAAGGGTGTATCATAAGTCGTCAAATTTTGATGAGGTCTTGATATTCTTGCTATGCAACATGTAGCGAATTCTTTGATTATTCTCCACATCCAAGAATTGTCAATTGAGTAGGGAGCAATAATTTGTGGAAATTTTCTCTTCCTAAACGGCTACGAAGTGGTGGATGTAAACGTCTCTTGTAAGCAACTCTATGCTCATTGAAGAATGGTGTTTGCTCCGTGAATCTGCAGAAGTAGAGACTGTAGAATTTATGTAAATACTACACTATATAAAGAAAGGATCGACGTTGTGCTTCAAAATTTATTGTTATTGATACTGTAAACATTGTTATACATGCACACACAGTGCATGTACGTGTGTGAACTTTTGCCTTCACATAGTACAACTACATTAATGCATGTCTGGTCTAGCGTGAATGTTCGATTCATCTTGCATTAGGTTCTTTGATAGATGGAATAACTCCAAAGCCGAATTGTTACAACTTTGCTATATAGAGGGGTGATCAAAGATACTGGTAAAACTTGGGAGATTATGGAACTCACTCTCCACTTTAATGCTAAAGCTTACTATTCTTGAAAAACGATATTCATCTACACCCTATGCAGCAGAACCTCTTTCCCTCATTCCCCAAGAATTATGAAACAAATGAGGCTTTAACAGAAAGTCAGGAACCTATCTAAAATAAGGATAATAAGGCTATTGGGATTATGTTTCATTTGAAGCTTCCATGAGAACGTCATTTACCTCTTGTTTTTCCACATAATTAACAGAGAGTGAAAGAATGTTCAACTAGACAATAGTTATTTCTTTAGTATTCCAACTACTGATGCTACTGTTCGAATAGTGGCCTTCAAGGTCACTGAGTTGTTCCCTTGATGACGTTATTTGTTGAGTTTAATAGCGTAGCGAGAAAAATTCTATTTTGAAGTTGAATTAGTAATTTATTAATCATCCAACACTATAGAGATTCCAAATGATCTTAGTCGAGAAATTCTATTTTTTGTTTGAGGCATTTCAATCATCCAAATACATAGAGATCATGTCAATGTATTTTTCCAGCTCAACCCACATTTTCCGAAAAATCCCACGTGGAGTCATTTTTTATTTTTTTAAAATCTCTATAGTATTTTCACACTCTCCTCCAGCATGGCTCGAACTCGATATCAAGATATAACAATACTAGGTTGAGGTGTTTTTACCAACTGAACGAGTCTATGGAGTCATTCATTAACTGGTCTCAAATTTGTGCTTATTCTATAAGATTCGAAATCTAAGAACTGTTAAAACTCATTTAGTGGTGGGATAGTGGATAATGATGATTAGTAGCTATCATTTATGAAGAGATAAAGATGACTGATTAGGAATGGAGGGAAGTGGGAAGCATTTTTTTGAGGTGTTGGTTGTCAATTTGTCATATGCTTATCCAAGTGGGGTAGAAAACTTCACAATACAGACAAAACCTTTAACACTTTTGCAAAATTCAGAATAGCATGTGACCATTTTTCTTACTCAAGTTCATCTTCTTTGTACTACTTCCCCATTTATTTTGTCTTTTTATTGTGTTGGTTTTTTTTTTCTTTGTTCCAAGCTATAAGGATAACATCTTCCATGATTCTTAGATTTCCTTCTTATTTGGAAGTATATCCTTGTACAAAGTAGGTGACTTGGCCATGATAAGGAAACTCACATCCTATTGTAATCCTCTCGCTAGTTCATTACAACTTATCCATGCTTATTTTTTCCCCACTTCCTTTATATTTTTCTTTTCTTTTTCTGCCATAAGTAGAGGGATCACGAATAGGCGACCAGTAATTTTTGTTCAGCAGTATATTTACGTTAAAAAGTTTATTAAACACATATAAATATTAAATTTAGAATTCAATTATTAGCACTTGAATTCGTTAATTTAAAATTTAGAACGCATAAAGTTGAAATACGAACTTTCACTCCTATCACAAATATACATAGTAAGCTCATTTACTCTTGTGTTCTTAGGTGAAAATGGTAAAACGAACGTATATTTATTATGGTTGTTTACACAAACATATATAGGATATTGAGGAAAGCAAATATAATTAAAAAAGAAAAAGAAGAACGTATACTATTTGTACTGATTCTTCTTTCAAAGTCAAAACTTATAGGCAGCTAGTTTGTGGAAATCGAACTTTCGGAGGCCAAACTAGGTTTCGTAGATAATAAAAAATTGTACAAGATCTACAAAGTTCAAAATAGCTTGATATTTGAAAGTAGTGCGGACCTAGAAATTTTATTTATGGGTATCAAAATATTAAAAAAATTGATACACCAAAAAATTTAAAGGAATCAACATATAATAAATATATATAAAATAGAAAAATATATTTGTAATTTTTCGGCAAAGAAGTATGGAACGTGACTCCGACAATGCGTGACGGTTGACATTATCAATAAGTATGTCCTTTAGTTTTGGTACTGAATTTTTAAAAGCATCAACGCACTTCTAGGCCATTCCTTTATGATATATTTTAGGAAACAGAAATTAAATATCAAGAAAATAAACTAGTCGAGAAAAGAAACTTTTAGTTAGGAACGACTCTTAACTTCTAAAAGTGATATACAACTTTATTAACGTCAATTTTTAGAGGAGTCCGGAACCAAAATAGGTCCTTTTGACTTTTAATAACTCTTTTACGTTTAAAAAAAAAATCATATACGACGCCACAATTGATGACGTTGTACTTTAACAGTAAATGCACCGTTAAAATACAACACCAGAAATTGTGGCGTTGAACCTGTCAGAGATTATTCAACGTCACAATTAGTGGCGTTGTATTTGTTAATAAAATTCCCCCTCCTTCTTCCTCAACCCGTCGTCTTCCTCATTCTCCCCCAATATTTTAAAAAATTGGTCCCCCCCATTCCCCACATTCCGCTCCCTTTAAAAAAAAAAATTGGGCCCTCCGACATATAGTAGTAGCAACACGTGGGTCCCACTCTCGAGTAAAGGTTGTTGGTGTTTTGATTTACGGGTTTGAAGCGATATTATTCATCTTTTTCATCTGCGAAAAATAGAATTCGAGGTATGTTACATATTAGTATTATTTGGTTTTTATTTTAGATTGCATATTAGTTTTAATTACATTATGTTATTTTCCGAAATTAGTATGTATAATTTATCTGGATTAGTATGTTAATATATGTGCTTTCATGTTAATATTTTGTTTATATATAATTATTTAATTTATATTATTTGTTAGCTGTAAAATGTAGACCTTTTTCGCGTAGTAAAACATAGACTCTTTTAGGCTAGTAAATTTTAAAGCCTTGTAGCGTAGTAATGTGTAGTATTTAGATTGGATTGTTGATCCTAAAACTTAAGTTATAAAATTAAGTTATTAAAAATTATCGAGCTCGGGACCTCAAAAATATCGAGCCCGGGACCCATATATAAGTAATTTATACGATTAAATTATTTAAAATATAAAGTTAAATTATAAAAAAAATACATAACGATTAATAATAGTTTGGTGCCGCTGGGCCTCAAAAATATCGAGCCCGGGACCCTCTTGTTAGTAATTTGTATAATTAAATTATTAAAAATATAAATTTAAATTACAAAAAAATACATAACTATTAATAATAGTTTGGTGCTGATGGACCTCAAAATTATCGAGCCCGGGACCCATATGTAATTAATTTGTACAATTAAATTATTAAAAATATAAATTAAAATTAAAAAAAATACATAACAATTAATAATAGTTTGGTGCCGCTGGGCCTCAACAATATCGAGCTCGGGACCTATATGTAATTAATTTATACAATTAAATTATTAAAAATATAAATATAAATTAAAAAAATACATAACAATTAATAATAGCTTGGTGCCGCTGGGCCTCAAAAATATCAAGCCTGGGGCCTATATGTTTGTAATTTGGATAATTAAATTATTAAAAATACAACTTTTAATTATAAAAAAAATACATAGCTATTAATGATAATTTGTGCAATTAAGTTATTAAAAATTATAATTTTACAGTTGACGACATAGATGCGTCCATACATCCTGCCCTCGGACCTCGGATCTGTTAGGCTTATAGCCCCAGCATCGATCAGAGTATGGCCAGTAGCTGACACAGACATTCCAGTCTAGGAGAGTGGATGTCTTATGGGAGTTTTTGAGTGAGTGCGATCTACATCCTAGAGTCGTCCATCACCTAGAGGAAATGAGATTTTATAGGATTATTCAGATTGGCCGGATATAGCTTGATTATTCTTTGATCACGGCCATGATTGAGCGGTGGGGACCGGAGACGCACACCTTCCACCTTCTCATTGGCGAGGCCACTATTACACTGCAAGACATAGAGATTTTATATGGCCTGTCAGCCGCTGGATTGCCTGTTCTATTCCTTGCGAACATGAGGTATTATCTGCGCGAGGCGTATTGGGATTTGCTTCAGATGCTCACAGGTTTGAGGCCGGAGGCCGAGGATCCCAGGGCTGGGATCAGTCGGATACAATTATCCCTCATTAGACAGCGCCTAGAGCAGCTCCACCCTACTATCACAGATCAGTCAGAGGAGGAGGATGTACTTCACTATACTAGGTTGTTGCTGCTCCTTCTATTTGGAGGGGTCTTGTTCCCGAACACTTCGGGGAACTTAGACAGCCTCCGGTTTCTCCATCACATTACACGCTTCGAAGATACAGCCACATACAGCTGGGGTGGTGCTGTCCTCGCATTTTAATACAGGCAGATGTGCCAGGCCTCTATGGGCACACAGAGAGACATTTGTGGCTTCCTACCTCTTCTACAGGTGAGAACATATTAAATGAAAATATCCGTTAGTTACAAATCTAACTAGCTATAGTTTATCTCACAGTATACATCAACTTTCTATGTTAGGTTTGGGTATGGGAGCGATTTGTGCAGCTTAGGCCACCTCTACCACAACTACCAGCTGACATCGCCATTCCATATCTGCCTTTAGCTTCTAGGTGGTTCATGCGGCGTGGAATTTCACGGGCGTATGATGCCCATCATAATCTCCCAGGCATCAGGGATGTGTTAGACTTCCTCGAGGATGCACATGTGAATATCTAACTAAATGTACCAGTTACTGTTTAATTTAGTGTTACGCATACTAACAATTTGTGTTGTTATTTGATAGTTCATATGGACGTCGTATAGCGAGGACTTGATAGCTACCCTGCCAGCGTACTGTATGTTAGGCCGGCATATTTGGAGGACTTTTGTCCCTCTTACATGCCTGGATATCGTGGAGCATC
Source organism: Nicotiana noctiflora (assembly GCA_032618575.1). Lineage (NCBI taxonomy): Eukaryota > Viridiplantae > Streptophyta > Magnoliopsida > Solanales > Solanaceae > Nicotiana > Nicotiana noctiflora. The sequence continues at coordinate 25,319 of JASVEL010006744.1, forward strand.
ATGCCTCGGAGCGGGTTTCACGTCAATTTGGCATGTTGCAGCCTATACCGCCTCCGCCTGCATGGCATCCCTTACATTATGAGAGGGATGATCGTTCCAGGGTGGACGACACCTTTATTGGTTGGCTTCACACTAAGCTGGTTATTTGGGATAGATGAGGTGATTTGATCCCACCTCCGCAACACTATCCTATTAATGGGTACATGGCATGGTACCGCACAGTTTCCCGTCTTTTTATCTGTAACCCAGTTCATCAGGTAGATGGGCGGTACGTCTCATATGCCGGGAGACACAAAGCTCTTGTAAGTTTTATGTTATATTTAATAATATACATATTGTGAGCACGTGATTTTTGCACTAAGCAATAAAATTCTAAAATTAAAATAAATAATATTTTGGGTGCAATTACATGTTTTGATTGAAATTAGATACATTTGTGTGATTGAATAATTAGAAATTAAAATTAGAAAATCAAAAAATATAGGTTAAATACTTTCATTTTTGAATTAATTAGTTAAAAAGAAAAATCAAGAAAAGAAGAGCATTAATACCGAAAATTATGGAAAAAATAGTAGAAAATTGCCAACAAATAACATAAAATTAATGAAAGTAGGAAATTGAATAATTTAAATAATACAAAAAGGAAAAAATGAAATACAAAAAAAATGACCACAAAATAATTAAAATACCAAGAAAAACACAAAATACAACAAGATTGGGCCAAGAATCTGAAATTGACAGCCCAATATGTGATGGCCCAAAGAGCCGGTCCAATTGGTTTAGGTCAAAAAAATCTCAGCCGTTCATTAGGCCAAATCCAATGGCTGAGATAATTAACATGAATTATTTAATCTGGCCAAATTCAAGATCGAATCTGAGTTGTTCACATTGAGAGATCTAACGGATGCAAGCATGTCTTTCATTTAAATTGAGACGACATCATTTAAGTAACGCTTTATCTGGACCGTGGATCATCGTTAATCCAACAGCCAGAATCACCTTGTTGGCTACGAGTATAAAAGGCCTTTGTCTCAGTTGAGACCGGCCATTCTAGTACTCTCCAAACCCTAGCCGCCCAATTCTCTTCCTTCTTCTTCATCTTCTTCTCTTCAGTCCTCGCCGGCCATGGAGGCCACCACCTTTCATGGTGGTCTCCGTCCACCTCTTCACCCCAAACCACTCTCATCTTCTTCTCCATCACAAGCCTCACCCCAAAAACCCTGAAACCCTTTGAAACTTCCCATGTTCTTGAAACTCCGGTCATCGGAGTTCATCTTCGGTGACCCAAACAACGAGAACCTACCCCAAATCAACACCACAGAATCCCTGTGGCCTGATCTATCAACCCATACCCTTGGCTTCCCTCGAATCATCCCCCATCTCCTCGAATATCCAAAAGAAAGTCGCCAGAACCCTAACTCCGGCGACTCAAACCAAACCCCCTCCTAAGATCTCGTCTTTTACCCCCTCGAAACACCCCCCTCTAAACCAAAACCTCAAAAGACTTCATCTTGAAGTCTAACGAGAAAACCAGAAAAGATATAAAGAATTAAAGAAAGAAAAAAAAAAGAAATCTGAAAGAAAAGAGTGAATAAAGAGGGAAAATGGGAAGCTCAGGGGACCGACCCTGCAAGCTAAGTGTTCCCTCTCCCTTTACTTGTTTTGCTTGCTTTCTTTTGTCTGCTTACTTCATGTATTCTTTTGTTTTGTTATGTCATGTTTAGTCTGTAGCATGAATTAGGGTTATCTTGTGTTTAATCTGGGTTCGCTTCTCTGTTTTAAAGATCTCCCTGTTTATCTTCATCCTTTGTTTGTATTTAGGGTTTCTTATTTGTTGGTCTTCAACATCTCTTCTGTTTTTTTCTGCATGTTTAGTTTTAGTGCTAGTTTAGCCATTTGATTCTCATTCTTCTTCATCTTTATACTAGGGATTTTTCTTTAATGTTGGTTTATAATATCTCTTATGCTCTTTTATCTGCTAAATGGCATGCTTAAGATTGGGGTTTAATCTTTGGAAATATGATTCATGTTTCTGCTTTGGATTTTCTCAATTATTCTCTATGTTCTGCTGTTTAAATAATTTGTTCTTCATCTTTATCTTATATATATGTATTAAGTTAGGTTCTGGTTGATATCATGCTTATGTTACTCCGTTAGAATCATTATGCTTATGTCTGATATAGGCCATGTTTCATTTCTCTTGACTGCTTTGTGAGATCTAGTCTCTATGAGTCTATGTCCATGAACTTTAAGTGTGTTCTGGGTCTTTCAGTGAATCATTCTACATAAAATGGTTTGTAACTAAGCCTAATTGATGTTTAATTGGCACTTTGCTATATGAAACTGAGTTATGTGAGTCTGATTGATTAATATTCAACATTATCAAACTTCTTTTTTGAGTTTTAATTGATGGATGAACAAGTTTGGTTTCATTTGGTTATATGTGCAATTGTATGTTGAAATGGTTAAGTTTGCAATAGTGTTATGTTAGTATGAGCAGTGTTCATGCCCATCAATCTTAGGGGAATTGGTTATAGCTGCAATAGTACTAAGTCTCATAAGTGGCTAGCTTTGAAATAGGTTAAAATTGAAAATCAAATAAAAAATAGGTTACAAGTTAAACAAGTGACCAAGAGTGGTCAATTTTGCAATTGACCAACTCTGCAAGGTCTTTCACCTACTGGCCCACCCTTAAATGGGCCAGTTGTGTAATAATTGGTTTAAGTTTGAAAGTTCAGACTTACCAAGGCTCAAATTGAGCCCTGAATCACAAGTGGCTAGGCCTGCAAAGGCCTTAGCCAAACCCGTGTTCAGTAATGGGCTTCAATTGCAAAAGTCAAGTCTCAACTTGAGACTGGCTAAGTTCTAAATAGTTTAAATATAACAATAAAGCAGGCTAGTCCTGCAATTAGCTTAAAAATGAAATAAAAGTCTTTAATTAACAGAAAATGAAGCAAAAATGGTTAAAATTGAAATAGTTGTTCAAGTCAAATTTGGCCAGTCCTTAAATACTAATGCAAGGACTGGCCCTTAGTTAAATAAGTTGAAAAATGCTGAAAACCTGACCTAGGCAGGTCGGGTAATTCAGCTATGTCCTTAAGGGCATAAAGGGAACATAAATTGGTAAAATGGTAGATTAAATAGAGCATATAGGGACATATGAGACATTTGTGCTCCTGATTTCTGTAATTTTGCAGAGATTGAGGGGTATAATGGTCTCACTAAAAAGGAAAATCAGTAAAAATCAATAACTAGTAGGGACACTTTGGTAAAAGCTTAAGAATAGAATAAAAAAGAACCTTCCAGCACATGCTGGAAGGGATCTTGTAACTGAATTGGGCTGTAAAGTGTAGACTTAGTAATTTTTAAGGGGAGGGAAATGGAATTAACCCCTATTCTTTCCCCCCAAGAAATCTGCCAATCTATACCTATAAATACCCCCTAAAAAGACTGATTAAGGGCTGGTTTTTCAATAGAAGAATTCAGAAAGAAATTATAGATATAGAGTGAAATACACTGAAATAGCAAGTAGTTTTTCTCTGGTTTTTGAGTCGAAATTGTTGTTTGGAGTTTATTTGGGGATTTCTGCTCGTCTTTGTTGGGTTTTCTACTGCTGTTGTTGTGTTGTTTTGCTCATTTGGGACTCTAATCTTCACTGTTGCATTGCCTTGTTGTGCTATTTGTTGTGCCTATTTCTGCTCCCCTTAGAACTCATCGGTTTATTTTGCTGAACCAGGTACGCTTTTGTTCAAGGCTATGTAACAAAGAAGAAATGTTGAAATGAAGTTTCAGATGTTAAATTTCCAAATATCTTCTATATTTTCTGTTTTCTTAATTAGCTGTTTAGTATTAGCATAGATCTGTAATTCGTCAGAATAGTATTGTATGTATAAGTAATAAGTCGAACAAAAACAATGTAATAGATAGTGAAATATTAGTAGTATAGTCGCGGTAGTAGATCACTTAGTTAAGTAGGTAACACCCATAAAACAAAGCTGAATGACCCTAACATGAATCAATAACAACAAGCTCATAGTAGAAATATCAATCATGCTCACGTAATTGGTCTGTTTTAGAGATCAATATCTGGATTTGAGTAAGTTAAAAAGAGGAAACAACCAGATTAAGTAACAACTAGGGCGAAACTGGCTTTGTGAATATCAAATAAGCTTAATTCGTATTAGAATTAGTAGTATAACAGTGCATCTGTGAATAACTCATCTTATCTTTAGATAATCAGAATGATGTTTATAAGTAGTTGAACCATTTAGTTTAATCATGCATATATATAGTTAAATCACCTCTTAATCTCTTAGTTAGTAAGTAATTCGGATATTAGTATAGATTCATCATTAGAAACAAAAGTGAAATCAGTCTTTTAATTCGATTCTCATGTATATTAGACAATTATGAGTCAGAGTTAACACCGATAATTTGTATAATGATCTTCTCTTTTGATAAATAAAGTGTGATTTGAATTCATCATTGATTCCAGATGTTTGTGTTTGTTTTCAGTTATTTGTTTTCATTATTATTGTTTCAATTTGGTCTGGGCCTAATACGTAACGTAGGCCTAAACTGTAGTACAAAGTTGATTGGGCTGTCAAATAGAAGCTTGAAGACAGTTTGGGTCTCTAAGACTCGGGCAGATACAGTACCTATTTAAGTATGGGTGTAGTGGCCCAACCCCAATAAAGGAAATGATAGTGGCCTGGGCCCAATTCTGAAATGATAGTGAATAATATATAATTATGGGAAAAAACCAATATAGAAAATATAGTGAAACAATAGGATTGGACTATTAAAATTTAATCGGGATGAGCCTCACACGACATCAAATAGTGGGGCCCCCTTTTAGTAATAAAATGAAGTGTAAATAGATTCGGGAAAGCTAATAGAGAATTCCATAGCTTCTCCCAAAAGACTTAAAAGCCGCTAGACATTATTAGGCACGGTTTAATATACTTTCCTTGAATACGACTGTGCACTTGGTGCGACTCAAATCCCAAATCACAGCGAAGCCGAAATGTACTAAAGGTCACAGGCGTACTGGTTGTAGTGTGACTCAAAGTACGTTTTCGCGATGTCGTAATTCTTTAAAAATATTAAAATTAAAAGCACATACGTATTGTTTAAAATTTATAACAAGTCAAATAAGATTGAGAACGAAGGTTGAGCGACCGTGCTAAAATCGCGGAATCCGGGAGTGCCTAACACCTTCTCCCGGGTTAACAGAGTTCCTTATCCAGATCTTTGTTTCGCGGACTGCAATAACAGAGTCAACTTCCTTGGATTCGGGATTAACCGGTGACTTGGGACACCCTTATCTTCCCAAGTGGCGACTCTGAAAATTAAGTAAAAAATCCCGAACTGGTTGTCCTTTATGTGGAAAAACTCCTTCCTCTTTGTTGTTATATCCGTCTCGGGTATTTGAACACAAGGTATACCCTACGTATCTTTCCAAATGGATCGGTACAAAACCTTCTAGGGTAGTAAAAAAGGGAGGTTTGACAGCTCTGGCGACTCTGCTGGGGATACCAACCCAAAACTTCGGTTTCAGGGTTTTAGAACTCGAGCTCCTTAGAATCGTCGTCCTCGATATTGACTTTGTTATATGTTTTGAACAACATGCTATGTGTTTTACCGCTTTGATATTATGTGGATTGTATATAAATTGCACCGAAAAATCGTCACGCCCCAAAACGAGGGACATGACCGGCGCCTGACCGAGTAGCCCCGGTCAAGCGGACCTGGGTGCCTTTATATCCCACGCGTTACCCCTGTGTTGATTATTACTCATTAACCAAATATCTTACCAATAATGACTGATTTCACAATGCAGAAACATAACCATGTGATTGATTTACTAACAAGTTTACAGTTTTTTTACAACGCCCAACATAATATATACATGAGCCTCGAATCCCACGGTTTACATGTCTACGGAACCTCTAGGATACAAAGGACGATACAATACTTGCCGGTAACAAGGCTCCGGCTATACCTTACACAAAATCAAAATAAAGTCTAAACAAGAGTGGTATGAGCCACGTAGTGCCCCGAAAGGAAAGGGGCTCACCAAAACGGGCAATGGAAGATGAAGGATGCTACTGCCGATGAGCTGAAGTACCTGCTACTGATCCACCTACAATCATGACACGAATGTAGCGCCCCCGGCAAAAGGGACGTCAGTACACTTGAATTGTACTGGTATGTATGGACAAACTTTGTCCCAAGTAAACTCAAGCCATTAAAATTACATCAACAATTAATTAAGCCAGCCAACCATGTTTCCACATTTTCCTCATTTCAAATAATTCTCACACAAAGCACTTTCTACGATCAACCAATTTAACAATAACCAATCAATCACGTAAAGCACAAGTAGTCAAACATAGGGGCAATCAGTGCCTCCCCAGGTTGCAAACTCTCCTGCTGTCTCCTTTCACAATTTCACATCATTGATTTTTGTATCAATTTTCAATAGCGATTTCGATCGCTTTCCATCCTTATTGCCCCCGACCACCCTTATTACCTCGGCCACCCTTATCACCCCAACCCACACCTTATTTCCTCACGTTGCGGCGCGCAACACGATCCCGCCTTACAGTTTAAAACACAACAATTTCAAACAGCAGATAAGGTACTACACACAATTTCAACAAGTTCAAATAAGCAACTTGCACATTGTTCCATGTTCTCAATTACTTATCAAGCCAATATCACAACCAAGTTACAATATTTCCATAATCAAAAATATTCACACAAGTATGTTCAACAATTTTCCACAATTCAAGTGCTTCGTCTCTTTCCACAATAAACCAATTCTCAAGTGTTTCGTTTCTTTTCCACAAGGTGCCATAAAGGCCATCATAACCATTATTCACAATTCTTCACCAATTCCAATTCCCTTGTTATCTTTCAATTCATATTTCATACCACACCACATGTAGTTTAACATCAATTAGATACCCAACAACAAAATCAACAAATTACACACAATCTCTCAAATTAACACATGCCAAACGAATTGCACACATAAGGGCGATTTCACAAGAATCAAAGTTAGCCATACATACCTCGATTGAGCTTTCCTTAAGTTACTACAACACTCCAAAAACTCTAGCAATTCCAATCTACTATGAAACATAACAAAATTAAACACATATTAGAAAGATATTCATGAAACTAGCTCATTTGAACAATTTATCAAACACTAGTTGAGCATCTTGATTTCGAATCCCTTTTTAAGACTTCCTTCAATCCCTAACCAAATCTTTAGTTATTTAAGTTAAACAATCTTCCCATAAACCTAAGTTGTACATGCATGTATACACAATACTAATAAACCCAAGAATCATACCTCAATAACTCATCTTATACACCAAACTCGAAATTAAAACCCTAGGGTATAGAATCTTACCTCTTAGATGAAGAACTTGCTATTGGGTTCTTGATTCTTGAAGATTGATGCAAGATTTGGATGATTTAGATGTTGGGTTCCTCCTTCTCTCTCTAAAATACTCTCACCTCTCTCTAAAATCAGTAAGAAATGACCCCAAAATGAACCCCAAAGCCTATATATTGAAATGGGGTCGGGTTATAAAAATAGAAGAATTAACTGGGCTTCTCTGGTTCAATTTGCGACAGAAATGCGACCGCAATGTTAAAAATGCGACAGGTAATGCAGTCGCACATTTGGCACAAGACAGCATTTTCCAGCCTTTGGTAATTTGATCATAACTTTGTGTAGGAATGTCCAAATGACGAACGGTTTGAAGCGTTGGAAACTAGACTCAAAGGGATTTCATTTGATATTCTATTCACCACATAAAACCTTATACATAATTATATATGATCCTTTGAAGTGGAGCTATATGCGAATCCATTTGGAATTTTGGCCTATTTCGAAAATTTTCCCATTTGGCTTACACTTGGGCTTCCATTTGGACCTCATACCACTTACCATAAGACTCATACTCATATTTATCAAGTCTAATTGATGTCCATCATGTTCATAGCACATAAAATATAATAATTAGCCTACGTGGCACCATAGAATCCTATATTCCTTAGCGAAATTTTCTAGGGCCTTACATTCTCCCCCCTTAGGATCATTCGTCCTCGAATGAGGAGTATAGTATTTCCCAAACACTTTAACATCAAACATCTCTTTTCTAACCTACCTCCAGTCTCTAAATTTTCACTAACTCCTAAATTTTTCAGAAATTTCGGCAGAGTTTCCTTTGTAACTAGGTCTATCCTCCTGCCAGGGAATCACCAAATTCGTCTCAACAACACATCCACAATTATACATAGCACCACAATGTATATATCCACAAACCTAATCCCAGTATTACAAGCACTACATTATCATAAGGATACTAGAACATGGACTGCACAGTTTTACATCAAAATACCTATATGGTACCTTCCAAGTCAAAACTAACTGGTATTCAATCAAACTAAAGTACTTTCCTTCCACGACACATTTATCCTTCCACACGACATTATTGACTTACAAGCATTGTCATAACACCTTCTCAGAAGTAATATCAACTCCCAAAAATACATAACAAGGATGACAGATAAACATCTTGCATGAGATAACTATCCATTGACTTTACCTTTTGATAACTTCCACCGTACAATTTACACTCCACTGGATATTGCAATTCATGATAACAACAATAACCCACAATTCCATAACTTGGCATCATACCATCAAGGATGTCAGTTCATAGTAAACAAACAATCATGTGTTCATAATAGTCCTTACCAGCCATTAATGTAATCGCAAAGGTGTTCATCAACAAGAATATAATTTCATTTCAATCAACAGTCCATATGAAGTCAAGCCATCATGAGTCTTGCTAGTAGTGCATCATATAGGATATTAACATGATCATATAGTTCAATAAAGTCAATTCATACCCACATTTTTTTTTCACTATCTTCTTAGACATAAGCATATGGAAACACAAAGTACATGAGGAACAATTATGGGGAATATCATACACCTATTGCAACCTAATGTGTAATACAGTTATGTTACCTTTATTATCAACTCACATAATATTTTTAGGGGTACACTCACACTAAACCATTGATGACCCTTAATAGTTACCCTAAGATGTGATACCATAAACTGACCATAAATTTATCTATCAATATATATGTGACCACACTATGAAGCTTTATCTTTGACTTGTCTAAACTTACAATACCCAATGATCTAATACAACGAGGAACAACAAAGTTCAAGATCAGGCTGGAGTTCTTCAAGAATCCATTAATGCACTGGGTAGAGCACTTTATGAGTTCGTATACTAAAAGACATGAAATGTTACTACTAACAATACTGACATGGTTAACCACTGTGACTACCTCAATTAATACACAAATGAGGCACAGGAGAAAGTAGTACATGGGAAATAGGAATCATTAAGGAGGAATACTCAAGTACGTGAACCACTCATTTTCTAAAGTGTAGGGAAAATCCGTCGACCCCGAATAGGAATACTCTAGCACTTTGAATGTGATATGGGATTCAAAATACACGAAGTTGAATTACACTCTTAACATTACTTGACGCACAGAATCTATGCCACAAGCCTATAAGGATGAAAAGAATTGAACGCTTATGAGATTACCATATTCTAGACAACTTAACACTTCTTGGTAATTGATCATATATGAGGAAACTAAAAATTACGACCATTTTGTTTTCATTCAAATCAACATGTTCATGATATGTACAAAAATCCGAAGTCATCTAATCTCAACCTTTCACGAGTGAAACTCAATAGCTAGGAAATCTTGATATTGGGACAAAATCATGAATTGGTTAGATGGTTCTAATAGTTAACACGACGCTCCAGGGAGAAGGCAAATAACACTCATATCTAGCCAAGAAGGTGAGATACCAAGGGTAGTAAAACTCTCCACACATGACAACGACATAGTCCATGATTCTAGAAGTTGAGGGTGTGAAGAAAACCAAACTCAATGAGACAGGTGCACAATAATCCCTGAAGGTTTGTAGATGTTCATGATGAGATCTCTATAGGTTTTGACTTGAAAAAGGAAGTGTCATAGTGATACATAGAAGGACATGTTATTTTATGGTTGTCGTACATGTGTAAGGAACTAGCACAATGAATTCACTAAAGAAGGAATAAATTTAACACATTGTGGAGACATAATCAGAGAATAATCATTGGTTATAAGCTGGACACACTTCTACTATATTAACTCCCCACTGCAATACATGACCATGCCACGAGCAACCACAATACTAGGACATAGTGAGCTACTTACTGCGGGATGTTCCTAGTGGGCACAAAAACCATGGCGACACAAGATATCTATGATGGGGATGTGAGGATCTCAATTTTTTTTTCCAGAGAGACTTTATGCACACGGTGACCATTTTGATTGATATGAACTCATATGATAGGCACTGAGATGTGCATATATGTTACTAGATAGTGAAAGGGTCTCATGATGATACTCGTAAGAGAGTAGATTGAATGATCAAGCCATATAAGACACACACAACTAAGTAAAAGAGTGACTCGAGAAGGATCACAAATCTTGGATTCTTTGCATGGAACTTGACACCACATGTACAAACTTTACGATGGTGCATGTATAGGCACAAGTGAGCAGATGTTGTCAATTTAAATGAGGCGTTTCTAAAAGAAATTCATCGGGAATAGTCCTTTGTTAAGAATTTAGAAAAAGCAAGTAGGAAGTATCAATAGTGCTATAACTCAATTCTGGAAGATAATTATAGAGCTCAATTCCATAGGAGGTTGTAAACAATAGAACTCTGATAGGGAGACTTTGTAAATAATACGTCTCATTTAAAGAGTAGGTGCATGTGCATGAACTGTTTTGTAATTTAGATTCTTTTTAAGAACATATCTATGCAAGGACAAGGAAATCATAAGGGTTTAACAAAAAGTTTAAACAATCGCCACATTACCAAATAAAATGGATCACATAGTTTTTTTTTCTTTACATAATTTCCATACCTCTAGGTTGCATTTCATAGCCCTTCCATAGGGTTCACATATAAAATTATTCACCTATACGCTTCATACAATAATAAGGAAATCACAATTACGAATCAAACACTATAAATGATCACCACATTATCAAATAAAAGAATCATGCCATTTTCTCGTATATTTGTCCGTCGGCTCTTGGGGCCATAATTATCACATCAGTCTTGGCACTAGGCCACATTCCATAACACAGTCTCTTCTTCCCCACATTTCACATCATTTCCGCATATTTCACATCAACATCATAATCCGTTTCATATTTTCTCATGTCACAAATATTGCCAGGTACAATTTCATTTCGAGTTCTTGACACATTGTCTATACTCTATTTCTCAAAAACATTTGACTTATTTCAACATCTCTATGCAAATAGGACTTCACACAGTTTTATTTAATATATGCTGCTTCAATTTCAATTTAAGGCCTTCACATTTCAATACGTGATTCATACCCCTTGCACCCATTTTAAGTTGTCAATAATAGCACATTGATCATATTGGAATGCATCTTTCACAAAATCGGGTCACAACACCAATTCATGTAAAGTATCAAACACAACTAGAGTCCAACATCTAGTCTTACCACATTTCCACAGTCACTTACTTCATTTCCAAACATCTTTATACATTACCAACGACTAGACGCAATCAAACAAATACCTTTGGTACACATAACAACATTTTGGAAGAATCAACCATAACAAGTTTTCTCACAAAATTTGGCATCAAAATATCAATTCAAACTTGACTTGAAGTCAAGACATTTTAGCACATAGTTCACATTCTTTACATATCCTCATCTACCAAGAATAATTTATTAAACAAATGAAGAAGTACCTCCCACATATATTTTCACAGCAATAATTCGCTTAACATAACAAAATGGGTACTACATAAATTATATTTTAAACCTACAACATTTACGCGGACACCATGGAAGCTTAATTTCTAAGAGACGGGGTTTTAGCCGTACATATTGATGATATACTACATGATCTGGTGGTGCAGTGACATTAGTGGGAACAAGGGTACTCTCCTAAACAACAAGTTCTACCAATCACTCCATGGCTCAACACATTCTTCTAACAAGTCCTTGGGTGATCCACTTGGACTCAATGGTGAGATAAATCTCACCTTACATGCTTCAAATTCACATATTATGGTATCAAAATTACCAATATTGAGGGTAATACTTAGAGAGGAAATTAGCTCCATATCTTGAGCCATATCGCACGATCCTGGAATATCAAAGAAATTGGTAAATTCCTAAATGTCCGTGCAGCCCCCAACTTATATGATGTGGTCGACAACACACCGATAAGAAGGGCACTACTAGACACGGCTCCGAGACATCCTAGGACACTTAAAAACCTTAGGCTCTGATACCAAGTTTGTCACGCCCCAAAACGAGGGACATGACCGGCGCCTGACCGAGTAGCCCCAGTCAAGCGGACCTGGGTGCCTTTATATCCCACGCGTTACCCCTGTGTCGATTATTACTCATTAACCAAATATCTTACCAATAATGACTGATTTCACAATGCAGAAACATAACCATGTGATTGATTTACTAACAAGTTCACAATTTACATTTACAACGCCCGACATATATATATACATGAGCCTCGAATCCCACAGTTTACATGTCTACGGAACCTCTAGGATACAAAGGACGATACAATACTTGCCGGTAACAAGGCTCCGGCTATACCTTACACAAAATCAAAATAAAGTCTAAACAAGAGTGGTATGAGCCACGTAGTGCCCCGAAAGGAAAGGGGCTCACCAAAACGGGCAGTGGAAGATGAAGGATGCTACTGCCGATGAGCTGAAGTACCTGCTACTGATTCACCTACAATCATAATACGAATGTAGCGTCCCCGGCAAAAGGGACGTCGGTACACTTGAATTGTACTGGTATGTATGGACAAACTTTGTCCCAAGTAAACTCAAGCCATTAAATTACATCAAAACTAATCAAGCCAGACAACCATGTTTTCCACCTTTTACTCATTTCAGATAAGCCTCAACATAAGCACGTTCAAGGTCAACAAATAGAACAACAACCAATCAACCACACAAATTGCAAGTAGTCAAACATAGGGGCAATCAGTGCCCCCCAGGTTGCAAACTCTCCTGCCGTCTCCTTTCACAATTTCACATCATTGATTTTTGTATCAATTTTCAATAGCGATTTCGATCGCTTTCCATCCTTATTACCCCTGACCACCCTTATTACCTCGGCCACCCTTATCACCCCAACCCACACCTTATTTCCTCACGTTGCGGCGCGCAACACGATCCCACCGTACAGTTTTAAAACACAACAAGTACAAACAGCAGATAAGGTACTACACACAATTTCAACAAGTTCAAATAAGCAACTTGCACATTGTTCCATGTTCTCAATTACTTATCAAGCCAATATCACAACCAAGTTACAATATTTCCATAATCAAAAATATTCACACAAGTATGTTCAACAATTTTCCACAATTCAAGTGCTTCATCTCTTTCCACAATAAACCAATTCTCAAGTGTTTCGTTTCTTTTCCACAAGGTGCCATATAGGCCATCATAACCATTATTCACAATTCTTTACCAATTCCAATTCCCTTGTTATCTTTCAATTCATATTTCATACCACACCACATGTAGTTTAACATCAATTAGATACCTAACAACAAAATCAACAAATTACACACAATCTCTCAAATTAACACATGCCAAACGAATTGCACACATAAGGGCGATTTCACAAGAATCAAAGTTAGCCATACATACCTCGATCTGAGCTTTCCTTAAGTTACTACAACACTCCAAAAACTCTAGCAATTCCAATCTACTATGAAACATAACAAAATTAAACACATATTAGAAAGATATTCATGAAACTAGCTCATTTGAACAATTTATCAAACACTAGTTGAGCATCTTGATTTCGAATCCCTTTTTAAGACTTCCTTCAATCCCTAACCAAATCTTTAGTTATTTAAGTTAAACAATCTTCCCATAAACCTAAGTTGTACATGCATGTATACACAATACTAATAAACCCAAGAATCATACCTCAATAACTCATCTTATACACCAAACTCGAAATTAAAACCCTAGGGTATAGAATCTTACCACTTAGATGAAGAACTTGCTATTGGGTTCTTGATTCTTGAAGATTGATGCAAGATTTGGATGATTTAGATGTTGGGTTCCTCCTTCTCTCTCTAAAATACTCTCACCTCTCTCTAAAATCAGTAAGAAATGACCCCAAAATGAACCCCAAAGCCTATATATTGAAATGGGGTCGGGTTATAAAAATAGAAGAATTAACTGGGCTTCTCGGTTTCAATTTGCGGTAGAAATGCGACCGCAAAGTTAACAATGCGACAGGAATGCGGTCGCACATTTGACACAAGACAGCATTTTCCAGCCTTTGGTAATTTGATCATAACTTTGTGTAGGAATGTCCAAATGACGAACGGTTTGAAGCGTTGGAAACTAGACTCAAAGGGATTTCATTTGATATGCTATTCACCACATAAAACCTTATACATAATTATATATGATCCTTTGAAGTGGAGCTATATGCGAATCCATTTGGAATTTTGGCCTATTTCGAAAATTTTCCCATTTGGCTTACACTTGGGCTTCCATTTGGACCTCATACCACTTACCATAAGACTCATACTCATATTTATCAAGTCTAATTGATGTCCATCATGTTCATAGCACATAAAATATAATAATTAGCCTACGTGGCACCATAGAATCCTATATTCCTTAGCGAAATTTTCTAGGGCCTTACATTCTCCCCCCCCTTAGGATCATTCGTCCTCGAATGAGGAGTATAGTATTTCCCAAACACTTTAACATCAAACATCTCTTTTCTAACCTACCTCCAGTCTCTAAATTTTCACTAACTCCTAAATTTTTCAGAAATTTCGGCAGAGTTTCCTTTGTAACTAGGTCTATCCTCCTGCCAGGGAATCACCAAATTCGTCTCAACAACACATCCACAATTATACATAGCACCACAATGTATATATCCACAATCCTAATCCCAGTATTACAAGCACTACATTATCATAAGGATACTAGAACATGGACTGCACAGTTTTACATCAAAATACCTATATGGTACCTTCCAAGTCAAAACTAACTGGTATTCAATCAAACTAAAGTACTTTCCTTCCACGACACATTTATCCTTCCACACGACATTATTGACTTACAAGCATTGTCATAACACCTTCTCAGAAGTAATATCAACTCCCAAAAATACATAACAAGGATGACAGATAAACATCTTGCATGAGATAACTATCCATTGACTTTACCTTTTGATAACTTCCACTGTACAATTTACACTCCACTGGATAATTGCAATTCATGATAACAACAATAACCCACAATTCCATAACTTGGCATCATACCATCAAGGATGTCGGTTCATAGTAAACAAACAATCATGTGTTCATAATTGTCCTTACCAGCCATTAATGTAATCGCAAAGGTGTTCATCAACAAGAATATAATTTCATTTCAATCAACAGTCCATATGAAGTCAAGCCATCATGAGTCTTGCTAGTAGTGCATCATATAGGATATTAACATGATCATATAGTTCAATAAAGTCAATTCATACCCACATTTTTTTTCACTATCTTCTTAGACATAAGCATATGGAAACACAAAGTACATGAGGAACAATTATGGGGAATATCATACACCTATTGCAACCTAATGTGTAATACAGTTATGTTACCTTTATTATCAACTCACATAATATTTTTAGGGGTACACTCACACTAAACCATTGATGACCCTTAATAGTTACCCTAAGATGTGATACCATAAACTGACCATAAATTTATCTATCAATATATATGTGACCACACTATGAAGCTTTATCTTTGACTTGTCTAAACTTACAATACCCAATGATCTAATACAACGAGGAACAACAAAGTTCAAGATCAGGCTGGAGTTCTTCAGGAATCCATTAATGCACTGGGTAGAGCACTTTATGAGTTCGTATACTAAAAGACATGAAATGTTACTACTAACAATACTGACATGGTTAATCACTGTGACTACCTTAATTAATACACAAATGAGGCATAGGAGTAAGTAGTACATGGGAAATAGGAATCATTAAGGAGGAATACTCAAGTACGTGAACCACTCATTTTCTAAAGGGTAGGGAAAATCCGTCGACCCCGAATAGG
Source organism: Nicotiana noctiflora (assembly GCA_032618575.1). NCBI lineage: Eukaryota > Viridiplantae > Streptophyta > Magnoliopsida > Solanales > Solanaceae > Nicotiana > Nicotiana noctiflora. The sequence continues at coordinate 41,615 of JASVEL010006744.1, forward strand.
AATACTCTAGCACTTTGAATGTGATATGGGATTCAAAATACACGAAGTTGAATTACACTCTTAACATTACTTGACGCACAGAATCTATGCCACAACCCTATAAGGATGAAAAGAATTGAACGCTTATGAGATTACCATATTCTAGAAAACTTAACACTTCTTGGTAATTGATCTTATATGAGGAAACTAAAAAATTACGACCATTTTTTTCATTCAAATCAACATGTTCATGATATGTACAAAAATTCGAAGTCATTTAATCTCAACCTTTCACGAGTGAAACTCAATAGCTAGGAAATCTTGATATTGGGACAAAATCATGAATTGGTTAGATGGTTCTAATAGTTAACACGACGCTCCAGGGGGAAGGCAAATAACACTCATATCTAGCCAAGAAGGTGATATACCAAGGGTAGTAAAACTCTCCACACATGACAATGACATAGTCCATGATTCTAGAAGTTGAGGGTGTGAAGAAAACCAAACACAATGAGACAGTGCACAATAATCCCTGAAGGTTTGCAGATGTTCATGATGAGATCTCTATAGGTTTTGACTTGAAAAAGGAAGGGTCATAGTGATACATAGAAGGACATGTTATTTTATGGTTGTCGTACATGTGTAAGGAACTAGCACAATGAATTCACTAAAGAAGGAATAAATTTAACACATTGTGGAGACATAATCAGAAAATAATCATCGGTTATAAGCTGGACACACTTCTACTATATTAACTCCCCACTGCAATACATGACCATGCCACGAGCAACCACAATACTAGGACATAGTGAGCTACTTACTGCGGGATGTTCCTAGTGGGCACAAAAACCATGGCGACACAAGATATCTATGATGGGGATGTGAGGATCTCAATTTTTTTTTCCAGAGAGACTTTATGCACACGGTGACCATTTTGATTGATATGAACTCATATGATAGACACTGAGATGTGCATATATGTTACTAGACAGTGAAAGGGTCTCATGATGATACTCGTAAGAGAGTAGATTGAATGATCAAGCCATATAAGACACACACAACTAAGTAAAAGAGTGACTCGAGAAGGATCACAAATTTTGGATTCTTTGCATGGAACTTGACACCACATGTACAAACTTTACGATGGTGCATGTATAGGCACAAGTGAGCAGATGTTGTCAATTTAAATGAGGCGTTTCTAAAAGAAATTCATCGGGAATAGTCCTTTGTTAAGAATTTAGAAAAAGCAAGTAGGAAGTATCAATAGTGCTATAACTCAATTCTGGAACATAATTATACAGCTCAATTCCATAGGAGGTTGTAAACAATAGAACTCTGATAGGGAGACTTTGTAAATAATACGTCTCATTTAAAGAGTAGGTGCATGTGCATGAACTGTTTTGTAATTTAGATTCTTTTTAAGAACATATCTATGCAAGGACAAGGAAATCATAAGGGTTTAACAAAAAGTTTAAACAATCGCCACATTACCAAATAAAATGGATCACATAGTTTTTTTTTCTTTACATAATTTCCATACCTCTAGGTTGCATTTCATAGCCCTTCCATAGGGTTCACATATAAAATTATTCACCTATACGCTTCATACAATAATAAGGAAATCACAATTACGAATCAAACACTATAAATGATCACCACATTATCAAATAAAAGAATCATGCCATTTTCTCGTATATTTGTCCATCGGCTCTTGGGGCCATAATTATCACATCAGTCTTGGCACTAGGCCACATTCCATAACACAGTCTCTTCTTCCCCACATTTCACATCATTTCCGCATATTTCACATCAACATCATAATCCGTTTCATATTATCTCATGTCACAAATATTGCCAGGTACAATTTCATTTCGAGTTCTTGACACATTGTCTAATACTCTATTTCTCAAAAACATTTGACTTATTTCAACATCTCTATGCAAATAGGACTTCACACAGTTTTATTTAATATATGTTGCTTCAATTTCAATTTAAGGCCTTCACATTTCAATACGTGATTCATACCCCTTGCACCCATTTTAAGTTGTCAATAATAGCACATTGATCATATTGGAATGCATCTTTCACAAAATCGGGTCACAACACCAATTCATGTAAAGTATCAAACACAGCTAGAGTCCAACATCTAGTCTTACCACATTTCCACAGTCACTTACTTCATTTCCAAACATCTTTATACATTACCAACGACTAGACGCAATCAAACAAATACCTTTGGTACACATAACAACATTTTGGAAGAATCAACCATAACAAGTTTTCTCACAAAATTTGGCATCAAAATATCAATTCAAACTTGACTTGAAGTCAAGACATTTTAGCACATAGTTCACATTCTTTACATATCCTCATCTACCAAGAATAATATATTAAACAAATGAAGAAGTACCTCCCACATATATTTTTACAGCAATAATTCGCTTAACATAACAAAACGGGTACTACATAAATTATATTTTAAACCTACAACATTTACGCGGACACCATGGAAGCTTAATTTCTAAGAGACGGGGTTTTAGCCGTACATATTGATGATATACTACATGATCTGGTGGTGCAGTGACATTAGTGGGAACAAGGGTACTCTCCTAAACAACAAGTTCTACCAATCACTCCATGGCTCAACACATTCTTCTAACAAGTCCTTGGGTGATCCACTTGGACTCAATGGTGAGATAAATCTCACCTTACATGCTTCAAATTCACATATTATGGTATCAAAATTACCAATATTGAGGGTAATAATTAGAGAGGAAATTAGCTCAATATCTTGAGCCATATTGCACGATCTGGAATATCAAAGAAATTGGTAAATTCCTAAATGTCCGTGCAGCCCCCAACTTATATGATGTGGTCGACAACACACCGATAAGAAGGGCACTACTAGACACGGCTCCGAGACATCCTAGGACACTTTAAAACCTTAGGCTCGGATACCAAGTTTGTCACGCCCCAAATCGAGGAACATGACCGGCGCCTGACCGGGTTGCCCCAGTCAAGCGGACCTGGGTGCCTTTATATCCCACGCGTTACCCCTGTGTCGATTATTACTCATTAACCAAATATCTTACCAATAATGACTGATTTCACAATGCATAAACATAACCATGTGATTGATTTACTAACAAGTTCACAATTTACATTTACAACGCCCGACATACATATACATAGGCCACAAATCCCACAGTTTACATGTCTACGGAACCTCTAGGATACAAAGGACGATACAATACTTGCCGGTAACAAGGCTCCGGCTATACCTTACACAAAATCAAAATAAAGTCTAAACAAGAGTGGTATGAGCCACGTAGTGCCCCGAAAGGAAAGGGGCTCACCAAAACGGGCAGTGGAAGATGAAGGATGCTACTGCCGATGAGCTGAAGTACCTGCTACTGATTCACCTACAATCATAATACGAATGTAGCGTCCCCGGCAAAAGGGACGTCAGTACACCTGAATTGTACTGGTATGTATGGACAAACTTTGTCCCAAGTAAACTCAAGCCATTAAATTACATCAAAACTAATCAAGCCGGCCAACCATGTTTTCCACCTTTTACTCATTTCAGATAAGCCTCAACACAAACACGTTCAAGGTAAACAAATAGAACAACAACCAATCAACCACACAAATTGCAAGTAGTCAAACATAGGGGCAATCAGTGCCCCACAGGTTGCAAACTCTCCTGCTGTCTCCTTTCACAATTTCACATCATTGATTTTTGTATCAATTTTCAATAGCGATTTCGATCGCTTTCCATCCTTATTGCCCCCGACCACCCTTATTACCTCGGCCACCCTTATCACCCCAACCCACACCTTATTTTCTCACGTTGCGGCGCGCAACACGACCCCGCCTTACAGTTTAAAACACAACAATTTCAAACAGCAGATAAGGTACTACACACAATTTCAACAAGTTCAAATAAGCAACTTGCACATTGTTCCATGTTCTCAAATTACTTATCAAGCCAATATCACAACCAAGTTACAATATTTCCATAATCAAAAATATTCACACAAGTATGTTCAACAATTTTCCACAATTCAAGTGCTTCGTCTCTTTCCACAATAAACCAATTCTCAAGTGTTTCGTTTCTTTTCCACAAGGTGCCATAAAGGCCATCATAACCATTATTCACAATTCTTCACCAATTCCAATTCCCTTGTTATCTTTCAATTCATATTTCATACCACACCACATGTAGTTTAACATCAATTAGATACCCAACAACAAAATCAACAAATTACATACAATCTCTCAAATTAACACATGCCAAACGAATTGCACACATAAGGGCGATTTCACAAGAATCAAAGTTAGCCATACATACCTCGATTGAGCTTTCCTTAAGTTACTACAACACTCCAAAAACTCTAGCAATTCTAATCTACTATGAAACATAACAAAATTAAACACATATTAGAAAGATATTCATGAAACTAGCTCATTTGAACAATTTATCAAACACTAGTTGAGCATCTTGATTTCGAATCCCCTTTTTAAGACTTCCTTCAATCCCTAACCAAATCTTTAGTTATTTAAGTTAAACAATCTTCCCATAAACCTAAGTTGTACATGCATGTATACACAATACTAATAAACCCAAGAATCATACCTCAATAACTCATCTTATACACCAAACTCGAAATTAAAACCCTAGGGTATAGAATCTTACCACTTAGATGAAGAACTTGCTATTGGGTTCTTGATTCTTGAAGATTGATGCAAGATTTGGATGATTTAGATGTTGGGTTCCTCCTTCTCTCTCTAAAATACTCTCACCTCTCTCTAAAATCAGTAAGAAATGACCCCAAAATGAACCCCAAAGCCTATATATTGAAATGGGGTCGGGTTATAAAAATAGAAGAATTAACTGGGCTTCTCGGGTTCAATTTGCGGTAGAAATGCGACCGCAAAGTTAACAATGCGACAGGAATGCGGTCGCACATTTGACACAAGACAACATTTTCCAGCCTTTGGTAATTTGATCATAACTTTGTGTAGGAATGTCCAAATGACGAACGGTTTGAAGCGTTGGAAACTAGACTCAAAGGGATTTCATTTGATATGCTATTCACCACATAAAACCTTATACATAATTATATATGATCCTTTGAAGTGGAGCTATATGCGAATCCATTTGGAATTTTGGCCTATTTCGAAAATTTTCCCATTTGGCTTACACTTGAGCTTCCATTTGGACCTCATACCACTTACCATAAGACTCATACTCATATTTATCAAGTCTAATTGATGTCCATCATGTTCATAGCACATAAAATATAATAATTAGCCTACGTGGCACCATAGAATCCTATATTCCTTAGCGAAATTTTCTAGGGCCTTACAAAATCTTCTCTTTTTCACCCCCGGGGATGTGCTTACTGGTTGAGACTCCCCTTTCTGATAAGTTACACCTGAACTAAGAAATAAAGGCTGGATAAGTTACAAAGCCGATTGACTCTGCGAGTCACCAGTACGTAGCCCCCTCCTCGATTCGAGTTGTCCGCTCGGGTACACGGTCTAGCACTCTATGAAACTATAAGATGTTGAAAATAGGTCTAGGACGATTATTTGCATCATATCTGACTTCGGGACTCAACATAGGGGTTGGGTCCGTCTAGGACAGGTGACCCGGTAATTAAAAGATCGAGCATATTATGTGTTGCATTTTTATTGTCCTTAATCGTTATGCGGACCGGCAAAATTCCCGAGGATAGAAAAGAGTGTTCAATAAAAAAGAGGGAAATAAGAATTAGTGAGAAAGTGCAGTCGAAAAATCTGAAAATTTGAAAAAAAAATGGCTTTGTTGTTGAAATAATTGGTCAAATAATCTGACCGAACTACGCAGGTTTGATTCTCGCCATTAGGCGGGATACGTAGGCAACCCTTGAATGGGTCCAACCACCTTTTTGAAAAAAGACCAAAAAATATTTTTGTTTCAAATAATCGGAGTGATCGCTATTTTTGGAAATGGCCGAATGATCCGAAAGGACGCCGGAAGGCTGTTTTGGCAAAAATGGCCACTTCGAGAGTCATGTCTCTTTCTTTTTCAAAAAAATGAAAATTTGCATTGAAAAATATTTTTCTCTTTTCTAAATAAAATCGCCCTAATAAATGTGCAGGATGAGCACAATACAGAATGAACCTTTCACTTTAATGAATAAAATCCCTTTGGAGCTAAGACTATGGTGGAACGACATGGGAATAGAAGGTCAAAATTGGGTCAAAGGCTACTTAAAGGTTCTCACATGCTTATTGGAGATAATTTCCCGAGGCGAAAAAATCAGAGCACTGGTCATATATTGGGATCCTGCACACAATGTACTACATCTTCCGGACTTTGAACTCACTCCCACTCTGGAGGAAATTGCTTTCTACATAGGGAAGAACGAGATCCCCTTAAAAGAGAAAAACGCGGTGGCCCCAAGAGCAGTAACGGTGCAGCGCTTCTTGGACTCTTTGAAAATTGCAAGAAACGTCCACAACGAGGATTTAGCCAATGGATTCTGTTCCCTAAACTTCATTTATAGCAGATATGGACATGTCGGGGGTTTTAATGACTCCACGAACAAGCTTTGTAGCAAGTCCAACCGAGCAAAATGGGAGGAGCATCGATGGTTTGCTTTCTTAGTGGCGTTTCTCGGGATTATCATATTTCCGAGAAAAGACGGGCACATTGATATAAAGGTTGCCGGGGTAGCAAGCACTTTGGTTGTACAAGATAATTTTTCTCTGGCTCCAATGATTTTAGCCGACATCTATCGTTCCTTGACTACATGTAAAGCAGGGTTCAACTTCTTTGAGGGATGTAACTTGATTTTGCAAGTCTGGTTGATAGAACATCTATGCCATCATCCTTCATTCTCAAGCTATGGGCCAACTGAAAGAACGTGCCTCGAAGAATTTTACACGAGAACAAAAGAAGTTAAGTTGTCGGAGGGAGTAAAGGGTTGGATTTCACATCTACAATCATTGACCGACGGCCAGATCGATTGGGCATATGATTGGTTGCCCCTCGACAAGGTGATTTATATGCCGACATAGGGGTCACACCTTTTGATCATGGGTTTAAAAAGTATCCAGCCTTATGCCCCGTACAGGGCCCTGCGACAGCTTGGTAGATGTCAAGTTATACCAAAGGATGGGGACCTTAGTTCGCAAGTGATAGAGATTAGTCCGGATGGGCAATTCCCGGAAGCAAAGGTCCGACAGATTTGGAATGAATGTCAGAATTTGAAAGTAGAGACTTGTGTGCAGAACAGAGCTCGGGGTGAAGTGTCGTCAGGGTATTCCGCATGGTATCGACGGGGTATTGAGCATGACAGGCCATCGAAAAGACCTCACTTGCAAGATCTGGTGGAGCAGTCTAAGGAAAATAGGAATTGGGCGGCCAAAGAAAGTAAATACAAGGCCAAGATCAGTTTGCTGGAAAACAGTTGAGAGATCTCCAGTTTGAGAGCAGTTTGCAGGCAGCATCTGATGAAGGAGAAAAGAAATAGCTGAAAAAAGAAAATGAAATTCTGAAGGCTCAGGTTGCTAAAATGAAAATTGCATCCGAGACCCCTGTTCGCTTAGCCCGAGACGAGAAATTAATTGAAAATCTTCGGCGCAAAGTGAATGACTACAACTTCGATTTAGACAAAGCAGAAAAGGATTTAGTTAGGGCTTGGAAGCAATTGGCTAAAGATGCCGAGGAAAGAGCCAAGTTGGTTCAGCAGCTATAAGATAGGCATAAGTTTGAGGTAGCTCGATTGAGAAAGAAAATTGTCACAGCCACTGTCAAAAGTAACAAGATCATCAAAGACCTCGAAGAAGAAAGAGAACATTGTTACACGACTATGGCTCAGCTAGAGTTTGAGCTACAACAAATGCAAAAGGAGAACCAACACACCTTAGATGCTCGCGCCGAACAGATCAGCCGATTACTTCAAGAGCAAGGGGTTATTCGAGAGGGAATTGTTCATATTGCTTAGTATATTACCAGAAAGAGCCAGTTGTGTGAAGACATGTCCCGTGCAATATTTGTGTCAGCAGTGAAATTCTTTGTGCAGCAAGTCATGTCCGACCTAGATAGGCTCCAAAGTGGATTAGCATATAGGCCCGCGGCAAGACCGAACGATGTCTCGCGGGCACTAGGAGAATTAATGTATTCATAGGGCATGCATTTCTGTATTCATATTTCTTTGCATTAGTAGCACAACACCATCTTGTAAACCGATGTTTTTGAAATATCAATGAGAAATCAAGAGTTGTTGCTAATCCTTTTGCTTTATATCAATTCTTGTACGATAGGAAAATAAATAGGAACGCAAATCAATAAAGAAAAGAAAGAAAACGAAAAGAAAAAAAAGGGGGGGGGGGGGCAAGAAAGGAAAAGAAGAAAAGAGAAAGAAAAAAATGAGAATGATGAGATTGGTTCAAAATAAAACAAAGGCTGGGATGATGCATGACGATCGAAGGCAAAATTGTGATTATTCCAAATCGTTGCATCTTATCTTTTCATATGCTAACTATTAATGGGTGTTGTTGTTTATGAGAACCAGATTTTAGCTGGCAACTGGCATTCTGGCTACTCATCCCTACAACACAAGATCTAAGACAATGACAAAGGCCGTATCTCAAGAAATTGAACCAACTGTCATGGACCCCGTCCAAGAGGAGGAAGTTATGGACGTGGCAGAAATGAAAGAAGAAATGTACAAGCTTAAGCAGTAGATGGATGAGATGTACCAGGCTTGGTCGAGGGGTCAACCATTACCTACTTATCCCACTAACCCAACATACGTCCCTCCAGCCAATCCCAACCCTGAGCCACCCACTATGAACTCATCCTCTACATATCCAGACTATCACCACTACTATGCCTCCACCTCTCAGGTACCACCACCACTGTCAAAACAGATGCCACCCCAGCCACCACAGAACGCCCCGGTATATGTAGCACATCCACCTGCCGCCCTGCATAAGTCATCTAGTGAGCCGTTGTTCCATGTACAAGATGCCCACTACTACCCGCCTGAACCAACCTTTCGGCAGCATGAATCTCATACCACATTGATGGAGGCGATCGAAAAAAAACCTGTTAGGAACTTAGAATAGGAGAAGATGGCCAGAAAGATGAGGAGTTTGGAGCAGTCCTTCCGTAACATACAAGGGCTAGGGGGACAAGTGAGTGTAGCGTACAAGGACCTATGTCTGTTCCCGGAGGTACAACTCCCTGTTGGATTCAAGTTGACTAAGTTTGACATGTACAATGGACACGGAGATCCGGTAGCCCATCTTAGAGGATACTGCAGTAAGATGCGGGGCGCAGGGGGAAGAGATGAGCTTCTGATGGCATACTTCAGCCAAAGTTTGAGTGGTTCTGCATTGGAATGGTACACGCGCCAAGATCACACCAGGTGGTTCATCTGGGATGATCTCGCACAAGCATTTGCTAACCATTTTCAGTACAATTTGGAAATCATACCGAATAGGTTGTCACTCACTAAAATGGAAAAGAAACCTGGTGAAAGCTTTTGAGAGTACGGTTTTAGGTGAAGACAACAAGCGGCGAGGGTGGATCCGCCGATAAAAGAAAGTGAAATGGTAGACTGTTTCTTGCAGGCCTTGGAGCCTACCTACTATGGACATTTGGTGTCAACCATTGGCAAGAATTTTATTGAAGTCGTAAAAATGGGAAGTTTTGTGGAAGAAGGATTGAAAACTAACAAGATTATGAGCTTTTATGCGATCAAGGCCACAAATCAGGCCATACAAACAGGAAATGGAGGAGCCATTGGGAAGAAGAAGAAAGAAGAGGTGTCAGTTGTGGAGAGTAAACCCTAGAATCATAGCCAATATCATCACCTGCCTCGCCCATACCAGCTGTACCCGCCAACACCCTACAACCCACCTCCACCATACTATCCACCTACTACCCCACACTACCATAACCTGCAAGCCCAAACTTATCCACCACCACCTCAGGTATGGCGAGCCCAGGTCCCGCAAAATGTTTATCACACACAAAATACCTACCCCTCTTCTAAAACTTACAAAAACCCGAGCAGACCCAACTTCAGGCCCGATCCGGAGATGAGGAACAGAAACCAGACGAAGAAGACATTCACCCTATTGGGGGAATCCTACACTAGCCTCTATCACCGATTGAAGGAATTGGAGATGTTGAGCCCAATCGAATCAAAGCTTCCGAACCCACCTCCCAGGAATATTGATCAGTCGGTCAGGTGCGAGTATTACTCTGGGGCACCGGGGCACGATACTAAAAAATGTTGGCACTTGAAGACTATTATTCAATAGCTCATTGATAGTTGGAGGATTGAGGTACTGGCTCTAGAGGCTCCGAACATTACTCAGAATCCACTGCCGACTCATCATGAGACACACATGATAGAGTTGGCACAAGAGGAGAACAGCATGAAGCCATCCCAGTCGGTTATGATGATAAAAGCCAGCAGCAAAGCAGAAAAAAAATTGAGAAAGGGAAAGCAATAATTGAAGTACCAGTGAAAAAGAAACTAGCGGTTGAGACTTCGAAAGTTGTGGTGCCAGGGGTGAAACCATTATTGACAGTGAAAGGTGCATGCATGGAACCGGTAATTATAAAGCCAATGGTACAGATGCCGGTGGTAGATACTAAAGCTATACCTTGGAACTACAACAAGGTGGCAGTAGTGTACAAAGGAAAAGAAGTGACTGGAGAGATCAACGAGTCACACGGTCTAACTCGTTCCAGGCGGTGTTTTGCCCCGGAAGAGTTAAGAAAAATAAAGGTGGTGAAGGAGAGTCATATGAAGAAGCCTGTCTCTCAAGAAGAAGTCGAAGAATTTCTGAAGAAGATAAAATCTCAAGACTACTCGATAGTAGAACAGCTGAGAAAGACGCCTGCACAAATCTCTTTGCTCTCATTGTTGATTCACTCGGAGGAACACAGAAAAGCATTGTTGAAGATATTGAATGAGGCACATGTCCCCAAAAAGATCTCAGTCTGTCATCTTGAGAATATTACCAACAAGATTTTTGAGTCCAACAAGATTACGTTCTCGGACAATGAATTGCCCATTTAGGGGACTGAACATAACAAGGCACTCTATATTACTGTGAAAAGTGAGGAATTAGTGGTCACTCGGGTGTTGATAGACAATGGTTCGAGTGCAAATATTTGTCCAATGTCGAATCATGGAAAGCTAAATATCAATCCTGATAGAATCCGACAGAATAGTGTGAATATGCAAGGTTTTGACGGAGGAAGCAAAAATACTTTGGGGGATATCATTTTGGAGGTCACCATTGGGCCAGTAGACTTTATGATGGAGTTTCAGGTGTTAGATATAACTGTGTCCTACAATCTATTGCTGGGTCGACCATGGATCCATGCAGCTAAAGCCGTGCCATCATCCTTGCACCAAATGGTTAAGTTCGAATGGGAGCAGCAAGAAATCACAGTGCACGGAGAGGGAGACACCTGCAATTCCATAATGCCCTTCGAGGAGACGGACGGAGACAAAGGTCCCTGGGTGTACCAGGTGATAGACACTGTAGCAGTGAACAAGATTGTTGAAGGAGAGAAATTGTGAATCCCTACAGTGGCACCTGCCGCTGTGATAGTAGCCAGAGAGATGATCAAAAATGGATTTACACCAGGGAAAGGGCTAGGAATAGCCTTGCAAGGAATAACTCAACCAGTCCATCTGCCAATGAACAATGACACCTTCGGCTTGGGATTCAAACCTACCCACGCCGACATCCAGAAAGCCAAAAGAACCAACAAAAAAAAACTGGACCCTTCCTAAACTTGTCCCAAAATTGTCCGACACTTTTGCCAAGCCTGGTACAAAACATTTGACATTTGTTGCGTTGAGGTATGCTGAGACTAGACTTGATGAGGAGCTCTTGATGAGGTTCGAAATGTTATTTGGGGACGTGAACATGGCAGAGATGGGCGAGGGTACCAGCAAGATAGATGTTCAATTCGTGGGGTCTGGTGTTGCGCTCAACAACTGGGAAGCCGCTCATTTCCCAATCAGGAAGGAGTCTTGGTAGTTAGCTTTTCAAATACATCATCATTTCCCAAAAAAGCAATTTTACTTTCTATAGTCCCCACCCCCATTGAAATCAAAATGTACCCAAACTTTGTTCATCTTTCGAAATATCAATGAAATGCAGTTTCTTCTTCTTTCTTCATTTTGCCTTATTTTTCATTAGTTTCTTCTTTCTTCATTTTGCCTTATTTTTCATTTTATTTTCTTCCTTTTGTACAGTTCAAAATGTGCTGATTCTGATGATATGTCATGCATGAAGAATTCCCGGCCTAGTTCTGACAATCGAATTATTATACAAGAAATTGAGAATAATAGTGAGATAGAATATGAGGACGAGGAAATACTGGAGGAAATAAGTAAAGACTTGAATCAATATGAGGAAAAACCCAAACCGAACTTGAGTGAGACAGAATCTATCAATTTGGGGAGTGAGGATAATGTCGGGGAGACGAAAATTAGTGTACATTTGGAAACCTCCCTCGGGGAAGAGTTAATAAAGTTGTTGCATGAATTCAAGGACATCTTTGCTTGGTCCTATAATGACATGTCCGAACTTAGGACTGATTTGGTGGTACACAAGTTGCCTATTTATCCTGAATGCATGCCAGTAAAGCAAAAGTTGAGAAAGTTCAAAACGGATATCAACGTGAAGATAAAAGAAGAGGTGAATAAGCAGTTTGAGGCAAAGGTCATACGAGTTACTAAGTACCCCAACTGGTTAGCAAATGTTGTGCCAGTCCCAAAGAAAGATGGAAAAACTAGGGTGTGTGTAGATTACAGAGACATCAATAAAGCCAGTCTGAAGGATGATTTCCCGTTGCCAAACATCCACATATTAATTGACAATTGCGCCAAGCACGAGATTGGTTCTTTTGTAGATTGCTATGCAGGTTATCACCAGATCCTAATGGACGAAAAAGATGCGGAGAAAACTGCTTTCATTACACCTTGGGGAACATATTGCTATAGAGTGATGCCGTTTGGGTTAAAAACTACCGGAGCTACTTACATGAGGGCAATGACCACAAAGTTCCATGACATGATGCATCGAGAAATTGAAGTGTATATAGACGACGTAATCATAAAGTCCAAGAAGCAACATGATCATGTGAGGGATCTGAGAAAGTTTTTCCAAAGACTCCGAAGGTACAATCTTAAACTCAATCCTGAAAAATGCGCTTTTGGAGTACTTTCAGGGAAGCTATTGGGATTTATAGTAAGTCGCGAGGCATTGAACTAGATCCGTCAAAGATCAAAGCTATTCAGAGTTTACCTCCGCCGAAGAACAAGAAGGAAGTAATGAGCTTGTTAGGAAGGTTGAATTATATTAGCCAGTTCATCGCTCAGTTGACATCAACATGTGAGCCGATCTTCAAGTTGTTAAAGAAAGATGCAACAGTGAAATGGACCGACGAATGTCAAGAAGCCTTCGACAAAATCAAGGAATATTTGGCAAATCCTCCAGTGCTAGTTCCTACGGAGCCGGGAAGACCTTTGATCTTATATCTGACAGTGCTTGATAATTCTTTTGGTTGTGAGATGGGACAGCACGATGAGATAGGTAAGAAAGAGCAGGCTATATATTATCTTAGTAAGAAATTCACATCTTACGAGGTAAAATATACTCAGTTAGAGAGGACATGTTGTGCATTGACCTGGGTGGCTCAGAAACTGAAGCACTATCTGTCAGCATATACCACGTACCTGATATCACGGTTGGATCCTCTGAAGTATATATTAGAGAAGCCCATGCCTACAGGAAGACTTGCTAAATGGTAGATTCTACTCACAGAATTTGACATCATTTATGTAACTCATACGGCGATGAAGGCGCAGGCAGTTGCAGATCATTTGGCAGAGAATCTAGTGGATGATGAGTATGAGCCACTAAAGACATATTTTTCGGATGAGGAGGCAATGAATGTCGAAGAAATAGAACAGAGTGAAAAGCCAGGATGGAAGATGTATTTCGATGGAGCCGTCAATAGTAAGGGAGTTGGTATCGGAGCAGTGCTTATTTTAGAAACGGGTCAACACTATCCCATTACCGCTCGGCTTCGATTTGTATGTACTAACAATATGGCCGAATATGAGGCGTGTATATTGGGATAGAGGATGGCGATAGATATGGGTGTTCAAGAGATTTTGGTCATGGGTGACTCGAATCTTTTGGTACATCAAATTCAGGGAGAATGGGAAACAAGGGATCTGAAATTGATACCTTATCGGCATTGTTTGCATGAGTTGTCCCAAATATTCCAGTCCATAGAGTTAAAACATATCCCAAGAATGCACAACGAAGTTGCAGATTCTCTGGCCACAATATCCTCTATGTTACATCATCCGGACAAAGCCTATATAGATCCACTTTAGATCCAGGTACGTGACTAGAATGCTTATTGTTTTGCTATGGAAGGAGAGTTGGATGGAGAACCGTTGTATCATAACATCAAGGAATACCTGAAGGCAGGTAAATACCCGGAGCAAGCCACCGGTGATCAGAAAAGAGCTATCAGATGCTTGGCTAATGGCTTTATCCTCGGTGGAGGAATCATATATAAGAGAACACCAGACTGGGATTGTTGAGGTGTGTGGATGCGCAACAAGCTGATGAGATCATGACTGAGGTGCATGCTGGAGCCTGCGGACCCTATATGAGCGGTTATATCTTAGCAAAGAAGATTCTAAGAGCCGGATACTATTGGCTTACCATGGAGCGGGACTGTATCAGGTATGTGAGGAAATGCCACCAATGCCAAGTACATGGAGATCTAATCCTGTCACGACCCCAAATCCGGTCGTGATGGCGCCCAGCACATTGCTAAGCCAGCCTGACCAATCAATATCAACAACGGAGCTAGAAGCTCTCTTTAACCCATTTAAGCATTTCAAAATATGAAACAATAGTAATACTTATACCAATAGCAGGGAGACCAAGTCCCAAAACATACTAACTCCCATAGACCGAAGGGTCAAGAGTCATGAGCCTCTACTGAACATGCATGTATAAAGGTTTACAAAAAAACCAAGTGCGGAAAGAAATGTCAATACAAAATCAAAAGACAGTAGGAAGGAATATCGGGTCCTGCGGACTCTGCAGCTACCTCGTATATCCCACGGATGTCGCCTCGCACAGCTACTGGATCACTGCTGAGAGGTACCTGGATCTGCACACAAGGTGCAGGGAGTAAAATGAGTACTGCCAGACTCGGTGGTAATAAACAAGGGTAAGACAGCGCAGATAAGAAATCCGCAATAAAGCACTATGTAAAGCTATAATAAGCTACCCTGTCACAGAATCAATATTCACTATACCTGTACTAACAAATACCAATAAATAGCATAACAGCTAGCAGATGTAGCTAAATGCAATGCAATGCATGATATGACCGCTACGGCGCGTAGCCCGACTCCAATTTTGGGTACCCGTGCTCACCGTGGGGGTTCAGACTCCGGAGGGGCTCCTACAGCCCAAGCACATCTCATAGAGATATTCCTGCGGCGTGCAGTCCGATCCAACATATATCTCGCCGCGGCGTGCAGCCCGATCCACTACTAGTCAGCTAATATGCAGATACAGCCTCGCAGGCTCAAAAGTAGTTTTTGAAAAACTCTTTTTATCATTTTTCAGTTGGAAAACACTAATATTAAGTTCCAGAGATTGGAATTAGCATAATAACAAAGATAGCTGCGGACTAGTAGTAAACTAGCATGTCTATATGATAAGTCAATGATAATGATCCTCGCGGGATCCAATAACTGGCTCACGGCCCACATGTATACTCAACCGCCCAAGAATGGGGTTCCTCGGCTCAAGAGTGGCCATTATCACAATATATATATATGCAACCATCCGAGAAGGAGGTTCGACGGCTCGAGAATAGCCAATAATACAATATCAACAGGTCGGACTAATATATAGTCTCCAGTTCATGATCGACCCCGCACTCTCCAGAGTGTGCGTGTCTCGCCGCTATACAGCGTCACAAAGTGGTATACCGGGGTTTCGAACCCGCTGGTCATCACCCACATCTATTACTCACCTCAATACGGCGCGACGACTACTCCGCAATGCCCTTGCCACGAGAATCAAGCTCCGCACGCGTAGAATCTGATCAAATACAGTAGAAACACAACAAATTAGGCCAATGGGACGACACCCAATCAATATAACTCAATTTACATCAAAATTCCCAAAGTTGTCAAAACCCGACTTTCGGTACGCTTGCCGAAAAATTACAAAAGTTACATATTCGGAATCCTCATCTCGATACGAGTCTAGGCATATAAAATTTACCAAAATTGGACTCCATTTGCCCACTCAAATCAGTGTTTTTCTTCAATTTAGGCCTAGGGCTCAAACCCACCTTTAATCTTCCATTTACAGAAATTTAACCCATGATTTCATGTTAAAATGATGTAATTAAGCCACAAAACTTACCTCCAACGAATCCCCGATGAATTACCAACAATTCCCGTGAGTTTCTCTCTCTAGAACTCAAAAATGGCGTTTTTGGGTATTAAACCCGCGACTGGTTTTGTTCTGAACTTAACTTCACCGCCAGCCTATTTTCTTCATCGCGTTCGCGACGCCTCTCACGCGAACGCGATGCCTTTTTCCTCTTCTTCATCGCGAATGCGTCATTCCTTCACGCGTCCGCGAAGACCATTCTCCCCAGCCCGGACTTTTCCTCTACGCGAACGCGACATGCCTCACGCGTTCGCGATGCCTTGCGAATTCCTTATACGCGAACGCGTCCCAGACCATCGCGAACGCGATGCTTCCCAGCTTCCTCTTACGCGAACGCGACGCCAACCCTCGCGAATGCGATAGTCACCTGATCCCAGCCTACGCGAACGCGGCATAGCCCTCGCGAACGCGAAGGCCAAAAGTTTGCCCAGTGATCTGCAGATTACAGCAGGTCTTTTCTTGCTTCAAAATGCCGGATGATGGTCCGGATTCACTCCGAGGCCCCCGGGACCTCAACGAAAACCACCAACATACCCCAAAACACGATACGAACTTGTTCCAATCATAAAAACACCATCCTAAACATCAAAATCACCAATTACACACGGATTCAAGCCTAAATTTCTTAAAACTTTCCGAATTACACATTCGATCAAAAACCCGACCAAACGACGTCCGAATGACCTCAAATTTTGCAGGCACATCCAAAATCACCTAACGAAGCTACTGCAACTGTCGGAATTCCATTCCGACCCCCGGATCAAAATCTCACCTACCGTTCGGATTTCGCCAAAATTCAACCTTAGCCAATTCAAGCCTATTTCTACACCGGCCTCCAAATTCAATTCCGATCGCTCCCCTAAGTCACAAATCACCTCCCGGAACTAATCGAATCATCAGAATCCGATTTCGAGCCCTCTAACCAAATAGTCAACTCCGGGTTGACTTTCCTTATTCAAGTTTCCTTCAAAAAGGCTATATGCCTCATTTTCAATCCAATTCACTCCTAACTCACTCGATAGACTCTAACACCGATATAAAATCATAAAACATGAAATTTCAACATAACGGGGTGGTAATTCTCGTGACGACGGGCCGGGTCGTCACATTCTCCCCCTCTTAAGCAAACGCTCGTCCTCGAGCGGGTCAAGAAACATACCTGAAGTCTCAAACAAGTGAGGATATCCGCTCCGCATCTCCCGCTCGATCTCCCAAGTGGCCTCCTCCACGGGTCGACCTCTCCACTGAACCTTAACTGATGCAATCTCCTTAGACCTCAATTTTCTCACCTGCCGTCCCAAAATGGCAATAGGCTCCACATCATAGGATAGATCACCATCAAGTTGAATGGTACTGAAGTCTAATACATGAGACGGATCTCCAATGTACTTCCGGAGCATAGACACATGGAATACCGGATGAACGCTGGATAAGCCGGGCGGCAAGGCCAACTCATATGCCACCTCTCCAACTCTCCTAAGTATCTCAAAAGGACCAATGAACCTGGGACTCAACTTCCCTTTCTTCCCAAACCTCATGACACCCTTCATAGGTGAAACCTTCAACAATACTCTGTCACCAACCATGAAAGACAACTCTCGAACTCTACGGTCCGCATAACTCTTCCGACGAGACTGTGCTGTACGAAGCCTCTCCTGGATCAACTTTGCTCTATCCAGAGCATCCTGGACTAACTCAGTCCCTATCAATCTAACCTCACCAGGCTCAAACCATCCCACGGGGGATCTACACCGTCTCTGCCATACAATGCCTCATACGGGGCCATCTGAATACTCGACTGATAACCGTTGTTGTAGGCAAACTCAGCAAGTGGTAGGAACTCATCCCACGAACCACCAAAATCAATCACACAAGCTCGCAACATATCCTCCAAGATCTGAATAGTACGCTCAGACTGCCCATCTGTCTGGGGGTGAAATGTCGTACTCAACTCAACCCGCGTACCCATCTCTCGCTGAAATGCTCTCCAAAACTGAGAAGTGAACTGAGTACCCCTGTCGGATATGATAGACACCGGAACTCCATGCAACCGAACAATCTCTCGAATAAAGATCGCTGCCAACCGCTCCGATGAGTAGGTAGTACTAACTGGAATGAAGTGAGCTGACTTAGTCAGTCTATCCACAATCACCCATACAGAATCAAACTTCCTCGCCGTCCGAGGGAGTCCAGTAACAAAGTCCATAGTGATCCTCTCCCATTTCCACTCAGGAATAACAATGCGCTGAAATACGCCACCGGGCCTCTGATGCTCGTACTTAACCTGCTGACAGTTGAGGCACCGTGCTACATGTCCGACAATGTCCATTTTCATCTTTCTCCACCAATAGTGCTGTTTCAAATCTTGATACATCTTCGCGGCTCCCGGATGGATAGAATACCGCGAGCTATGGGCCTCCTCCAGAATCAACTCACGAAGGCCATCAACATTGGGCACACATATCCGGCCCCGCATCCTCAATATGCCGTCACTATCAATGGTGACATCTCTAGCATCATCATGCTGAACTCTGTCCCTCAGGACAGCCAAATGTGGATCATCATACTGGTGCTCACGAATACGATCATATAGAGATGAACGAGATACAACACAAGCCAATACCCTGCTGGGCTCCGAAATATCTAACCTCACTAGCCGATTGGCTAGCACCTGAACATCATAAGCAAACAATCTCTCCTCCGTTGGAATATATACCAAGCTCCCTATACCGACCGCCTTCCGGCTCAAAGCATCGGCCACCACATTGGCCTTCCCCGGATGATCTAAAATAGTAATGTCATAATCCTTGAGCAACTCTAGCCATCTCCGCTGTCTCAAATTAAGGTCTTTCTGTTTGAACAAGTGCCGGAGACTACGATGGTCGGTATACACCTCACAAGACACGCCGTACAAATAGTGCCTCCAAATCTTCAATGCATGAACAATGGCGGCTAGCTCCAAGTCATGAACAGGATAGTTCTTCTCATGCGGCTTCAACTACCGAGAAGCATAAGCAATTACCTTTCCTTCCTGCATCAACACACAACCTATCCCCACTCTCGAGGCATCACAATAAACGGTATATGAACCCGAAGTTGATGGCAATACTAACACTGGAGCTGTGGTCAAAGCTGTCTTGAGCTTCTGAAAGCTCTCCTCGCACTCATCCGACCACACGAATGGTGCACCCTTCTGGGTCAATTTAGTCAACGAAGAAGCAATGGATGAAAATCCCTGAACAAACCGGCGATAATACCCCGCCAAGCCAAGAAAACTCCTTATCTCTGTAGCTGAGAACGGTCTAGGCCAACTCTGCACCGCATCTATCTTCTTCGGATCAACCCGAATACCATCACAAGACACCACATGACCCAGAAAAGGTACTGACTCAAGCCAAAACTCGCACTTGGAGAACTTAGCATACAATTTCTACTCCATCAACCTCTGCAACACAATACTCAAATGCTGAGCATGCTCCTCCTGACTACGGGAGTAGACTAGAATGTCATCAATGAACACAATCACAAATGAATCCATATAAGGCCTGAACACACTGTTCATCAGATGCATAAATGCTGCTGGGGCGTTGGTCAGCCCAAACGACATCACAAGAAACTCATAATGACCATATCGGGTCCCGAATGCAGTCTTCATAATATCCGAGTCCCTGATCTTCAGCTGATGATAGCCTGAACGAAGATCGATCTTAGAAAACACCCTCGCACCCTGTAACTGATCAAACAAATCATCTATGCGCGGTAGAGGGTACTTGTTCTTCACTGTCACTTTGTTCAATTGCCTATAATCAATACACATCCGCATGGAACCATCTTTCTTTTTAACAAATAATACCGGTGCACCCCACGGAGACACACTAGGGCGGATGAAACCCTTATCCAGAAGCTCTTGAAGCTGCTCTTTTAGTTCTTTCAACTCAGCCGGTGCCATCCGATAAGGAGGAATGGATATGGGCTGAGTGCCCGGCACCAAGTCAATGCCAAAATCAACATCCCTGTCCGGTGGCATGCCCGGCAGGTCTGAGGGAAATACATCTGGGAAGTCCCTCACAACAGGTACAGAATCAATGCTAGGAGATTCAGCTCCCACATCTCTCACAAAAGCTAAGTACGATAAACACCCTTTTTCAACCATCTTCCGAGCCTTTAAGAACGAAATAACACGGCTAGGGACGAAATCGGTCGAACCCCGCCACTCAATCTGAGAAATACCAGGAATGGCCAATGTAACTGTCTTAGCATGACAGTCCAATATAGCATGGTACGGAGACAACCAGTCCATACCTAATATAACATCAAAGTCCACCATTCCCAACAATAACAAATCTGCCTGGGTCTCCAGACCCCCAATAGATATAACACAGGATCTATAGACATGATCCACAACAATCGTATCACCCACGGGGGTGGATACATGAACAGGTAAATCAAGACTACTACGAGTCGCACCCAAATGATGTGCAAAATAAGAGGACACGTAAGAATATGTGGATCCCGGATCAAATAGAACAGAGGCATCTCCGTGACAGACAGAAATGATACCCGTAATCACGGCCATCGGAGGCAACCGCATCACGCCCGTCGGAAGTGCATAGAATCGTGCCTCGGCCTCCACCGGATCTCTCCTCGCCCCCGGGCGACCACGAGAAGACCGGCCTCCACCTCTACTAGACCGAGATGGTGCCGAAGAGGAGGGCTGATCCCTCTGCTGAGTCCCGCCCCTACGTAGTCGAGGGCACTGTCTCCTCACGTGGCCAAACTCACCACACTCATAACATGCACCCGGTGCTGGAGAAGTAGGTGTTGCACTCTGGGCTGGGAGGGCACCAAGCGATGACTGACCCTGCCGAAACCCCTGTCGACCACGATCATAAGAACCTCCGCTCTGCGCTCTGGGCGGCCCGAACGAGAAGGTCTAGATGAGCGACCTCGGCTCCGCCGGGAATGCCCTCTAGATGGAGCACCGCCGAAACTACCGGAACCACGAGGCCTCTCGGCCTCCCGCTCCTCTCTCTCTCGGCGACGATCCGCCTCAATGGAGCGTGCCATATCAGCAACAACCTGCTCAAACGATGATGACAGAACTCGCTCGCCGGTCATAAGAATACGGATAGAGTAGTTGAGGCCATCAATGAACCTCCCGATCCTCTCCCTATCAGTGGGGATCATCCATGTGGCATGCCTAGCCAACCGAGTGAATCTAAGCTCATACTGGGTCACAGACATGTCGCCCTGAATCAACCACTCGAACCGGCGACGTAGCTCCTCGCGACGAGACCGAGGTACATATTTCTCTAGAAAGAGAGTAGAGAACTGCTGCCATGTGAGAGGTGTTGCTCTTGCAAGCCTACGCCTCTCAAACTCCTCCCACCAATCAAATGCGGGACCGGTGAACTGAAATGTAGTAAATGAAACTCCGCTGGACTCAAGAATACCAGCCCGTACGCAGCATCCTCTGACACTTATCCAAGAAACCCCGGGCATCCTCGCCCTCAACGCCACTAAAATGGGGTGGCCGAAGTCTACCAAATCTCTCAAGACGACGCTGCTCGTCCTCGGGCATAACCTCAACCATATGCTCTGGAGCTGGAGCTGGTGCAGTCGGAGGAATAACCGGTGCAACTACCCGAGCGGGGACCGCCTCCGGTGTCCGAAGTCCCCGAACAACCGGGTCGGTGTGCGAGCTGCAGGGGTCCGCCGACCACCCCCTGACCTGAGATGTCGCTACGGTAGTGGTAGCCGAAACTACCCGAGCTAAACCGGAACACACCGATAATATCCGAGCAAGAGTCTCCCGAAGACCGGGAATAGCAATAGATATAGTCCGGCCTCGAACTAGGGCCGCCGGGGCATCAACCACCGGGGCCGCTCTCGAACCGGTACAACGGGCGGGTCAGCTCGGCATCGCCTCGGCCGCCCTACCTCTAACTCTAGCACGACCGCGCCCACGGCCTCTAACAGGTGGCAATGGAGGTCGTCCACCTCGTCCCGATGCTCGCGTTCTCGCCATCCTGCGAGAGAATAGAATATAGAAGTTCAGTTCTCAGAACAACAAGATCGCACGACACAGTTCAAGAAAAGTGAAGTTTTCCTAAAGGTTCGCAGCCTCCCGAGGATAAGTACAGAGGCGTCCCCGTACCGATCCACAAGACTCTACTAACCGGCTCAAGACTCAGGAGGCCTAGTAAACCTAGGCTTTGATACCAACTTGTCACGACCCCAAATCCGGTCGTGATGGCGCCCAGCACATTGCTAAGCCAGCCCTGACCAATCAATATCAACGACGGAGCTAGAAGCTCTCTTTAACCCATTTAAGCATTTCAAAATATGAAACAATAGTAATACTTATACCAATAGCGGGGAGACCAAGTCCCAAAATATACTAACTCCCATAGACCGAAGGGTCAAGAGTCATGAGCCTCTACTCTGAACATGAGTGTATAAAGGTTTACAAGATACCAAGTACGGAAAGAAATGTCAATACAAAATCAAAAGACAATAGGAAGGAATATCGGGTCCTGCGGACGCTGCAGCTACCTCGTATATCCCACAGATGTCGCCTCGCACAGCTACTGGATCACTGCTGAGAGGTACCTGGATCTGCACACAAGGTGCAGGGAGTAAAATGAGTACTGCCAGACTCAGTGGTAATAAACAAGGGTAAGACAACGCAGATAAGAAATCCGCAATAAAGCACTATGTAAAGCTATAATCAGCTACCCTGTCACAGAATCAATATTCACTGTACATGTACCAACAATTACCAATAAATAGCATAACAACTAGCAGATGTAGCTAAATGCAATGCAATGCATGATATGACCGCTACGGCGCGTAGCCCGACTCCAATTTTGGGTACCCGTGCTCACTGTGGGGGTTCAGACTCCAGAGGGGCTCCTACAGCCCAAGCACATCTCATAGAGATATTCTCGCGGCGTGCAGTCCGATCCAACATATATCCTGCTGCGGCGTGCAGCCCGATCCACTACTAGTCAGCTAATATGCAGATACAAGCCTCGCAGGCTCAAAAGTAGTTTTTGAAAAACTCTTTTTATCATTTTTCAGTTGGAAAACACTAATATTAAGTTCCAGAGATTGGAATTAGCATAATAACAAAGATAGCTGCGGACTAGTAGTAAACTAGCATGTCTATATGATAAGACAATGATAATGATCCTCGCGGGATCCAATAACTGGCTCACGGCCCACAAGTATACTCAACCGCCCAAGAAGGGGTTCCTCGGCTCAAGAGTGGCCATTATCACAATATATATATATGCAACCATTCGAGAAGGAGGTTCGACGGCTCGAGAATAGCCAATAATACAGTATCAACAGGTCGGACTAATATATAGTCTCCAGTTCATGATCGACCCCGCACTCTCAAGAGTGTGCGTGTCTCGCCGCTATACAACGTCACAAAGTGGTATACCGGGGTTTCGAACCCGCTGGTCATCACCCACACCTATTACTCACCTCAATACGGCGCGACGACTACTCCGCAATGCCCTTGCCACGAGAATCAAGCTCCGCACGCGTAGAATCTGATCAAATACAGTAGAAACACAACAAATTAGGCCAATGGGACGGCACCCAATCAATATAACTCAATTTACATCAAAATTCCCAAAGTTGTCAAAACCCGACTTTCGGTATGCTTGCCGAAAAATTACAAAAGTTACATATTCGGAATCCTCATCTCGATACGAGTCTAGGCATATAAAATTTACCAAAATCGGACTCCATTTGCCCACTCAAATAAGTGTTTTTCTTCAATTTAGGCCTAGGGCTCAAACCCACCTTTAATCTTCCATTTACAGAAATTTAACCCATGATTTCATGTTAAAATGATGTAATTAAGCCACAAAACTTACCTCCAACGAATCCCCGATGAATTACCAACAATTCCCGTGAGTTTCTCTCTCTAGAACTCAAAAATGGCATTTTTGGGTATTAAACCCGCGACTGGTTCTGTTCTGAACTTAACTTCACTGCCAGCCTATTTTCTACATCGCGTTCGCGACGCCTCTCACGCGAACGCGATGCCTTTTTCCTCTTCTTCATCACGAACGCGTCATTCCTTCACGCGTCCGCGAAGACCATTCTCCCCAGCCCGGACTTTTCCTCTACGCGAACGCGACATGCCTCACGCGTTCGCGATGCCTTACGAATTCCTTATACGCGAACGCGTCCCAGACCATCGCGAACGCGATGCTTCCCAGCTTCCTCTTACGCGAACGCGACGCCAACCCTCGCGAACGCGATAGTCACCTGATCCCGACCTACGCGAACGCGGCATAGCCCTCGCGAACGCGAAGGTCAAAAGTTTGCCCAGTGATCTGCAGATTACAGCAGGTCTTTTCTTGCTTCAAAATGCCGGATGATGGTCCGGATTCACCCCGAGGCCCCCGGGACCCCAACGAAAACCACCAACATACCCCAAAACACGATACGAACTTGTTCCAATCATAAAAACACTATCCTAAACATCAAAATCACCAATTACACACGGATTCAAGCCTAAATTTCTTAAAACTTTCCGAATTACACATTCGATCAAAAACCCGACCAAACGACGTCCGAATGACCTGAAATTTTGCAGGCACATCCAAAATCACCTAACGGAGCTACAGAAATTGTCGGAATTCCATTCCGACCCCCGGATCAAAATATCACCTACCATCCGGATTTCGCCAAAATTCAACCTTAGCCAATTCAAGCCTATTTCTACACCGGGCCTCCAAATTCAATTCCGATCGCTCCCCTAAGTCACAAATCACCTCCCGGAACTAACCGAATCATCGGAATCCGATTCCGAGCCCTCTAACCAAATAGTCAACTCCGGGTTGACTTTCCTTATTCAAGTTTCCTTCAAAAAGGCTATATGCCTCATTTTCAATCCAATTCACTCCTAACTCACCCGATAGACTCTAACACCGATATAAAATCATAAAACATGAAATTTCAACATAACGGGGTGGTAATTCTCGTGACGACGGGCCGGGTCGTCACATTCTCCCCCTCTTAAGCAAACGCTCGTCCTCGAGCGGGTCAAGAAACATACCTGAAGTCTCAAACAAGTGAGGATATCCGCTCCGCATCTCCCGCTCGATCTCCCAAGTGGCCTCCTCCACGGGTCGACCTCTCCACTGAACCTTAACTGTTGCAATCTCCTTAGACCTCAATTTTCTCACCTGCCGTCCCAAAATGGCAATAGGCTCCACATCATAGGATAGATCACCATCAAGCTGAATGGTACCGAAGTCTAATACATGAGACGGATCTCCAATGTACTTCCGGAGCATAGACACATGGAATACCGGATGAACGCTGGATAAGCCGGGCGGCAAGGCCAACTCATATGCCACCTCTCCAACTCTCCTAAGTATCTCAAAAGGACCAATGAACCTGGGACTCAACTTCCCTTTCTTCCCAAACCTCATGACACCCTTCATAGGTGAAACCTTCAACAATACTCTGTCACCAACCATGAAAGACAACTCTCGAACTCTACGGTCCGCATAACTCTTCTCGCGAGACTGTGCTGTACGAAGCCTCTCCTGGATCAACTTTGCTCTATCCAGAGCATCCTGGACTAACTCAGTCCCTATCAATCTAACCTCACCAGGCTCAAACCATCCCACGGGGGATCTACACCGTTTGCCATACAATGCCTCATACGGGGCCATCTGAATACTCGACTGATAACTGTTGTTGTAGGCAAACTCAGCAAGTGGTAGGAACTCATCCCACGAACCACCAAAATCAATCACACAAGCTCGTAACATATCCTCCAAGATCTGAATAGTGCGCTCAGACTGTCCGTCTGTCTGGGGGTGAAATGTTGTACTCAACTCAACCCGCGTACCCATCTCTCGCTGAAATGCTCTCCAAAACTGAGAAGTGAACTGAGTACCCCTGTCGGATATGATAGACACTGGAACTCCATGCAACCGAACAATCTCTCGAATAAAGATCATTGCCAACCGCTCCGATGAGTAGGTAGTACTAACTGGAATGAAGTGAGCTGACTTGGTCAGCCTATCCACAATCACCCATACGGAATCAAACTTCCTCGCTATCCGAGGGAGTCCAGTAACAAAGTCTATGGTGATCCTCTCCCATTTCCACTCAGGAATAACAATGCGCTGAAATACACCGCCGGGCCTCTAATGCTCGTACTTAACCTGCTGACAATTGAGGCACCGTGCTACATGTCTGACAATGTCCATTTTCATCTTTCTCCACCAATAGTGCTGTTTCAAATCTTGATACATCTTCGCGGCTCCTGGATGGATAGAATACCGCGAGCTATGGGCCTCCTCCAGAATAAACTCACGAAGGCCATCAACATTGGGCACACATATCCGGCCCTGCATCCTCAATACGCCGTCACTATCAATGGTGACATCTCTAGCATCATCATGCTGAACTCTGTCCCTCAGGACAGCCAAATGTGGATCATCATACCGGTGCTCACGAATACGATCATATAGAGATGACCGAGATACAACACAAGCCAATACCCTGCTGGGCTCCGAAATATCTAACCTCACTAGCCGATTGGCTAGCACTTGAACATCATAAGCAAATGGCCTCTCCTCGGCTGGAATATATGCCAAGCTCCCCATACTGACCGCCTTCCGGCTCAAAGCATCGGCCACCACATTGGCCTTCCCGGATGATATAATATAGTAATGTCATAATCCTTCAGCAACTCTAGCCATCTCCGCTGTCTCAAATTAAGGTCTTTCTGTTTGAACAAGTGCCGGAGACTACGATGGTCGGTATACACCTCACAAGACACGCCGTACAAATAGTGCCTCCAAATCTTCAATGCATGAACAATGGCGGCTAGCTCCAAGTCATGAACAGGATAGTTCTTCTCATGCGGCTTCAACTACCGAGAAGCATAAGCAATTACCTTTCCTTCCTGCATCAACACACAACCTATCCCCACTCTCGAGGCATCACAATAAACGGTATATGAACCTGAAGCTGATGGCAATACTAACACTGGAGCTGTGGTCAAAGCTGTCTTGAGCTTCTGAAAGCTATCCTCGCACTCATCCGACCACACGAATGGTGCACCCTTCTGGGTCAATTTGGTCAATGAAGAAGCAATGGATGAAAATCCCTGAACAAACCGGCGATAATACCCCGCCAAGCCAAGAAAACTCCTGATCTCTGTAGCTGAGGACGGTCTAGGCCAACTCTGCACCGCCTCTATCTTTTTCTGATCAACCTGAATAACATCACAAGACACCACATGTCCCAGAAATGCCACGGACTCGAGCCAAAACTCGCACTTGGAGAATTTAGCATATAGCTTCTCCTCCCTCAATCTCTGCAACACAATACTCAAATGCTGAGCATGCTCCTCCTGACTACGAGAGTAGACTAGAATGTCATCAATGAACACAATCACAAATGAATCCAAATAAGGCTTGAACACACTGTTCATCAGATGCATAAATGCTGCTGGGGCGTTGGTCAGCCCAAACGACATCACAAGAAACTCATAATGACCATATCGGGTCCTGAATGCAGTCTTCATAATATCCGAGTCCCTGATCTTCAGCTGATGATAGCCTGAACGAAGATCGATCTTAGAAAACACCCTCGCACCCTGTAACTGATCAAACAAATCATCTATGCGCGGTAGAGGGTACTTGTTCTTCACTGTCACTTTGTTCAATTGCCTATAATCAATACACATCCGCATGGAACCATCTTTCTTTTTAACAAATAATACCGGTGCACCCCACGGAGACACACTAGGGCGGATGAAACCCTTATCCAGAAGCTCTTGAAGCTGCTCTTTCAGTTCTTTCAACTCAGCGGTGCCATCCGATAAGGAGGAACGGATATGGGCTGAGTGCCCGGCACCAAGTCAATGCCAAAATCAATATCCCTGTCCGGCGGCATGCCCGGCAGGTCTGAGGGGAATACATCTGGGAAGCCCCTTACAACAGGTACAGAATCAATGCTAGGAGACTCAGCTCCACATCTCTCACAAAAGCTAAGTACGATAAACACCCTTTTTCAACCATCTTCCGAGCTTTTAAGAACGAAATAACACGGCTAGGGACGAAATCGGTCGAACCCCGCCACTCAATCTGAGAAATACCAGGAATGGCCAACGTAACTGTCTTAGCATGACAGTCCAATATAGCATGATACGGAGACAACCAGTCCATACCTAATATAACATCAAAGTCCACCATTCCCAACAATAACAAATCTGCCTGGGTCTCCAGACCCCCAATAGATATAACACAGGATCTATAGACACATGATCCACAACAATCGTATCACCCACGGGGGTGGATACATGAACAGGTAAATCAAGACTACCACGAGTCGCACCCAAATGATGTGCAAAATAAGAGGACACGTAAGAATATGTGGATCCCGGATCAAATAGAACAGAGGCATCTCTGTGACAGACAGAAATGATACCTGTAATCACAGCATCGGAGGCAACCGCATCACGCCTGTCAGGAAGTGCATAGAACCGTGCCTGGCCTCCACCAGATCTCTCCTCGCCCCTGGGGCGACCACGAGAAGACTGACCTCCACCTCTACTAGACTGAGATGGTGCTGAAGAGGAGGGCTGATCCCTCTGCTGAGTCCTGCCCCTATGGAGTCGAGGGCACTGTCTCCTCATGTGACCAAACTCACCACACTCATAACATGCACCCGGTGCCGGAGAAGGGTACTGAAGGGAACCCCTCGCCGCAGAAGAACCCTGGGCTGAAGAAGTAGGTGCTGCACTCTGGGCTGGGAGGGCACTAAGTGATGACTGACCCTGCTGAAATGAGCGACCTCGGCTCTGCTGGGAATGCCCTCTAGATGGAGCACCGCTGAAACTACCAGAACCACGAGGCCTCTTGGCCTCCCGCTCCTCTCTCTCTCGGCGACGATCCACCTCAATAGAGCGTGCCATATCAGCTACCTGCTCAAACGATGATGACAGAACTTGCTCGCTGGTCATAAGAATACGGATACAGTAGTTGAGGCCATCAATGAACCTCCTGATCCTCTCCCTATCAGTGGGGATCATCCATGTGGCATGCCTAGCCAACTGAGTGAATCTAAGCTCATACTGAGTCACAGACATGTCGCCCTGAATCAACCACTCGAACCGGCGACGTAGCTCCTCGCGACGAGACCGAGGTACATATTTCTCTAGAAAGAGAGTAGAGAACTGCTGCCATGTGAGAGGTGCTGCTCTTGCAGGCCTACGCCTCTCAAACTCCTCCCACCAATCAAATGCGGGACTAGTAAACTGAAATGTAGTAAATGAAACTCCGCCGGACTCAAGAATACCAGCCGTACGCAGCATCTTCTGACACTTATCCAAGAAACCCCGGGCATCCTCGCCCTCAACGCCACCGAAATGGGGTGGCTCTGAAGTCTACCAAATCTCTCAAGACGACGCCGCTCGTCCTCGGGCATAACCTGAACCATATGCTCGGAGCTGGAGCTGGTGCAGTCGGAGGAATAACCGGTGCAACTACCGAGCGGGGACCGCCTCGGTGTCCGAAGTCCCCGAACAACCGGGTCGGTGTGCGAGCCGCAGGGTCCGCCGACCACCCCCGACCGAGATGTCGCTACGGTAGCGGTAGGCCGAAACTACCCGAGCTAAACCGGAACAGCACCGATAATATCCGAGCAAGAGTCTCCCGAAGACCGGGAATAGCAATAGATATAGTCCGGCCCCGAACTAGGGCCGCTGGGGCATCAACCACCGGGGGCCGCTCCTGAACCGGTACAACGGGCGGGTCAGCTGGCATTGCCTCGGCCGCCCTACCTCTAACTCTAGCACGACCGCGCCCACGGCCTCTAACAGGTGGCAATGGAGGTCGTCCACCTCGTCCCGATGCTCGCGTTCTCGCCATCCTGCGAGAGAATAGAATATAGAAGTTCAGTTCTCAGAACAACAAGATCGCACGACGGAGTTCAAGAAAAGTGAAGTTTTCCTAAAGGTTCGCAGCCTCCCGAGGATAAGTACAGGCGTCCCCGTACCGATCCACAAGACTCTACTAACCGGCTCAAGACTCATGAGGCCTAGTAAACCTGGCTCTGATACCAACTTGTCACGACCCCAAATCCTGTCGTGATGGCGCCCAGCACATTGCTAAGCCAGCCCGACCAATCAATATCAACGACGGAGCTAGAAGCTCTCTTTAACCCATTTAAGCATTTCAAAATATGAAACAATAGTAATACTTATACCAATAGCGGGGAGACCAAGTCCCAAAATATACTAACTCCCATAGACCGAAGGGTCGAGAGTCATGAGCCTCTACCTGAACATGAGTGTATAAAGGTTTACAAGATACCAAGTACGGAAAGAAATGTCAATACAAAATCAAAAGACCAGTAGGAAGGAATATCGGGTCCTGCGGACTCTGCAGCTACCTCGTATATCCCATAGATGTCGCCTCGCACAGCCACTGGATCACTGCCGAGAGGTACTCGGATCCGCACACAAGGTGCGAGGAGTAAAATGAGTACGCCGGACTCGGTGGTAATAAACAAGGGTAAGACAAGCAGCAGATAAGAATTCCGCAATAAAGCACTATGTAAAGCTATAATCAGCTACCTTGTCATAGAATCAATATTCTCTGTACCGTACCAACAATTACCAATAAATAGCATAACAAGGTAGCAGATGTAGCTAAATGCAATGCAATGCATGATATGACCGCTACGGCGCGTAGCCGACTCCAATTTTGGGTACCCGTGCTCACTCGTGGGGGTTCGGACTCGGAGGGGCTCCTACGAGCCCAAGCACATCTCATAGAGATATTCTGCGGCGTGCGGTCCGATCCAACATATATCTCGGCTGCGGCGTGCGGCCCGATCCACTACTAGTCGGCTAATATGCGGATACAACCTCCCAGGCTCAAAAGTAGTTTTTGAAAAACTCTTTTGTCATTTTTCGATTGGAAAACACTAATATTAAGTTCCGGAGATTGGAATTAGCATAATAACAAAAATAGTCGCGGACTAGTAGTAAACTAGCATGTCTATATGATAAGTCAATGATAATGATCCTCGCGGGATCCAATAACCGGCTCACGGCCCACAAGTATACTCAACCGCCCAAGAAGGGGGTTCCCCGGCTCAAGAGTGGCCATTATCACAATATATATATATATATATGCAACCATCCGAGAAGGAGGTTCGACGGCTCGAGAATAGCCAATAATACAATATCAACAGGTCGGACTAATATATAGTCTCCGGTTCATGATCGACCCCGCACTCTCAAGAGTGTGCGTGTCTCGCCGCTATACAGCGTCACAAAGTGGTATACCGGGGTTTCGAACCCGCTGGTCATCACCCACACCTATTACTCACCTCAATACGGCGCGACGACTACTCCGCAATGCCCTTGCCACGAGAATCAAGCTCCGCACGCGTAGAATCTGATCAAATACAGTAGAAACACAACAAATTAGGCCAATGGGACGACACCCAATCAATATAACTCAATTTACATCAAAATTCCCAAAGTTGTCAAAACCCGACTTTCGGTACGCTTGCCGAAAAATTACAAAAGTTACATATTCGGAATCCTCATCTCGATACGAGTCTAGGCATATAAAATTTACCAAAATCGGACTCCATTTGCCCACTCAAATCGGTGTTTTTCTTCAATTTAGGCCTAGGGCTCAAACCCACCTTTAATCTTCCATTTATAGAAATTTAACCCATGATTTCATGTTAAAATGATGTAATTAAGCCACAAAACTTACCTCCAACAAATCCCCGATGAATTACCAGCAATTCCCGTGAGTTTCTCTCTCTAGAACTCAAAAATGGCGTTTTTGGGTATTAAACCCGCGACTGGTTCTGTTCTGAACTTAACTTCACTGCCAGCCTATTTTCTTCATCGCGTTCGCGACGCCTCTCACGCGAACGCGATGCCTTTTCCTCTTCTTCATCGCGAACGCGGCACTCTCTCACGCGTCCGCGAAGATCAACTCCGCAGCCTCCTGACTTTTACTCTACGCGAACGCGACATGCCTCACGCGTTCGCGATGCCTTGCGAATTCCTTATACGCGAACGCGGCCCAGACCATCGCGAACGCGATGCTTCCCAGCTTCCTCTTACGCGAACGCGACGCCAACCCTCGCGAACGTGATAGTCACCTGATCCCAGCCTACGCGAACGCGGCATAGCCCTCGCGAACGCGAAGGCCAAAAGTTTGCCCGGTGATCTGCAGATTACAGCAGGTCTTTTCTTGCTTCAAAATGCCGGATGATGGTCCGGATTCACTCCGAGGCCCCCGGGACCTCAACGAAAACCACCAACATACCCCAAAACACGATACGAACTTGTTCCAATCATAAAAACACCATCCTAAACATCAAAATCACCAATTACACACGGATTCAAGCCTAAATTTCTTAAAACTTTCCGAATTACACATTTGATCAAAAACCCGACCAAACGACGTCCGAATGACCTGAAATTTTGCAGGCACATCCAAAATCACCTAACGAAGCTACTGCAACTGTCGGAATTCCATTCCGACCCCCGGATCAAAATCTCACCTACCGTTCGGATTTCGCCAAAATTCAACCTTAGCCAATTCAAGCCTATTTCTACACCGAGCCTCCAAATTCAATTCCGATCGCTCCCCTAAGTCACAAATCACCTCCCGGAACTAATCGAATCATCAGAATCCGATTCCGAGCCCTCTAACCAAATAGTCAACTCCGGGTTGACTTTCCTTATTCAAGTTTCCTTCAAAAAGGCTATATGCCTCATTTTCAATCCAATTCACTCCTAACTCACCCGATAGACTCTAACACCGATATAAAATCATAAAACATGAAATTTCAACATAACGGGGTGGTAATTCTCGTGACGAC
Organism: Nicotiana noctiflora; assembly: GCA_032618575.1. Taxonomy (NCBI): domain Eukaryota; kingdom Viridiplantae; phylum Streptophyta; class Magnoliopsida; order Solanales; family Solanaceae; genus Nicotiana; species Nicotiana noctiflora. The sequence goes on from JASVEL010006744.1 coordinate 75,047, forward strand.
AGGCCGGGTCGTCACAAATCCACTCCCCGCCTTATGAATTGCATACAATTTCTACAGCCTGGCCGTTTGTTGCTTGGGGCATGGATCTTATCGGACCGATAGAGCCTGCAACTTCTAATGGACATAGATTCATTTTGGTCGCAATTGATTACTTCACCAAGTGGGTTGAGGCAAAGACATTCAAGGCGGTGATGAAGAAAGCTGTGGTGGATTTTCTGCATGAAAATATTATATGTCAGTTTGGAATTCCCAAGGTAATCATCACAGATAACGGGGCCAATTTGAAAAGTCACCTCATGGCAGAAGCTTGCTAGAGATTTAAGATCCTACATCGTAACTCTACACCGTACAGGCCAAAGGCAAACGGGGCAGTAGAAGCTGCAAACAAGAACATAAAGAAGATCCTCAGAAAAATGGTGGAGGAATCCAGACAATGGCACGAGAAGTTACCTTTCGCTCTTATGGATTATCACACAACAGTGCGCACATCTATCGGCGCCACACCCTATTCATTGGTGTATGGGACAGAGGCTGTTATACCCGCGAAAATAGAGATACCGTCATTATAAATCATAGCTGAAGCTGGAATAGATGACGAGGAATGGGTAAAAGCTCGGTTGGAACAATTAAGTCTGATTGACGAAAAGAGATTGGCAGCAGTTTGCCACGGGCAATTGTATCAACAAAGAATGGCCAGAGCATATAATAAAAAGGTGCGCCCTCGAAAGTATGAAGTGAGACAACTTGTATTGAGGCGTATCTTACCGCATTGGGCCGAAGCAAAGGGCAAATTCGCGCCAAACTGGCAGGGACCATTTATAGTATCATTGGTGTTGTCTAATGGAGCATTATATTTGACATACATTGAAGGGAAGTGCGTAGAGATTGCTCTCAATTCAGATGCGGTCAAAAGATACTATGTATGATTCCTTTTTCAATTGTATGATTGTATTTTGTTATGATTTTGGAATTGAAATGATGAAGGCATTTTATTCTCTATCCAAACACTTTATCCATTGACATCCCCTTTCAGCCATGTTTGATACATTCTTTCATACCCCTCTCTCGGAATTGTTTGTGACACAATACAGAAAAATGAAAAAAAAATGAATGAAAAAAAAGAAAAGAAAAAGACAAAGAAATCGGGAAAAAGTCAAAAGAAATTCATAAATTGATGGCGTAGAATGAACTACGTTTGACTTGATCCCGAAAGGGTACGTAGGCAGCCTCACTGAGGTTCAGTCACAATAAAGAAAAAATCCAAAAATTTCCCACTTATTGAAACTGGGGCAGAAATTATGTTTTATAATTCCGAGAGTTGTAAAAAATTTAAAACCCTCGTAAATTTTGAGCCTTTTTACCTTTCTTTCTTAACCCATCCAAAAGCCACGTTACAGTCCAAAGAAAGACCTTCTGGTCAATTTCAGGAAAGTAACAAGTGCAATGAAATAAAGGAAGAACGAAACATTGGGCAACACCAGTGATAAAACAAAAAATAATAGGAAAAATGGAAAATAAAAAAAATAAGAGAGTCTCATTGGTGAAAACCTTAACCAGCATCGCGAGGTGACCTTGAGGTTGAGAGAAATAAAATGAGAGAGTCTTGTCAGTGAAAACCTTTAATGGCACTGCAGGGCGATTGTGAGGCTGAGAAAGAATAAATGAGAGAGTCTTATTGGCGACAACCTTTCGAGGCACCATAAGGCGATCGTAGGGATTATTATGGGAAAAGAGAAAAGGCAACAAAAAATAGGATCGGTTTGGGCCGAGAACAATTTGGAGTCAGAATAATGAGTTGAACGAACTGGGTCGGAGTTTAAATACATGGCATGGTCGACGAAATCAGCCGACACACCCAGATAAGTTCGACCATCTCTCCAAAATACCCTTACCCCTTTGAGATTCATTTTTCTGCATTTCATTATTTGTCTTTTGAAAGCTAACTACCAGCTCCTAATGATAAGAGCTGAAATAACACTGGATCAGAAAAGAAAGAAAAGGAAAAAGGAAAAGAAATAAAGGAGGTTGGCAAACAGAGCCAAAAGAAAAGAAAACAAAAAGTGAAAAACAAGAAAATACAAAAAGAGCTTGCAGGAGATAGTCAACTGAAAGACTACACAGTGGAAGAAAAAGCAAAAAGAGGAAAGCAATAAGAGGCAGGGATGGCAGATGCCAGTTGCCAGTGGCTTATATCTAATAAGTTCTATTTTGTGATTTTGACAGGAACAAATCGTCACTAATCACTTTAAAGTGAGTGTGACCAATGTGGAAAGATAGAAAACATCAAAAGGAAAGTTCGACAATAAGTGAAGGAATTCATGGGTGAAAGTCATTCAATCAAAGAAAATACCAAAAACAAAAGGAAGGTATCATCTTTAAAATTCATACCCCAGTTATCAAACTGAGGGAATACATTTCTGCAATTTTAATTTCATGCATCAGGTGCCCACCTGGATAACAAGGGAATACATTTCTGTAATTTTAATTTCATGCATCAGGCGCCCACCTGGATAACAAGGGAATACATTTCTGCAAATTTTAATTTCTGCAACTTTGGTTTGTGTTAGCTAACATGAGTAACACCGTAACATGATAAGCCCATACTGGGGCAGAAGGAAAAGTTTGTTGTTTTGTTTTGTTTTGAGCAGGTATCATGTTTGAAGGCAAGAAATATAAAAAAAAAGGAAAGCAAGGAAAAGAAAATCAACAAAAAAAGAAAGGCAGCATCACATAAAGTCAAGGAAAAGAGACAAGGAAGAGTAAAGAGACAAGAAGCTAGATAGGAACAGTTGTAATTCGTAGAATCATAGCTTAGAATAGCTTCTTCATTTTACATTTTATCCCTCGGTGTAATAAGGAGTAAGTCAGCAAGACTCAACAGTGTCAATGCAACAGTGAGTCTGGCAGTTTTAACTGCCAGACCTTCCCGAACTACACTGACCTGATTCATGTTTAGCCCAGGATATGTAGGCAAGCTCTAAAGCAGGGTGCAGTCAAAAGGTTTTCAAAAATACTTTCACGGAATATGCCAGTGGGTAAAAATCTCTCATTACTGCTCACTTGTCTTTGCACTGAAACTCTTCATGTTCCCGAGCAAAGAGGGGCAGCTGTGAGCACGTGATTTTTGTACTAAGCAATAAAATTCCAAAATTAAAATAAATAATATTTTTGGGTGCAATTACATGTTTTGATTGAAATTAGATACATTTGTGTGATTGAATAATTAGAAATTAAAATTATAAAATCAAAAAATATAGTTTAAATACTTGCATTTTTGAATTAATTAGTTAAAAAGAAAAATCAACAAAAGAAGAGCATTAATAGCGAAAATTATGGAAAAATAGTAGAAAATTGCCAAAAAATATCATAAAATTAGTGAAAGTAGGAAATTGAATAATTTAAATAATACAAAAAGAAAAAAATGAAATACAAAAGAAAATGACCATAAAATAATTAAAATACCAAGAAAAACACAAAATACAATAAGATTGGGCCAAGAATCTAAAATTGACAGCCCAATATGTGATGGCCCAAAGAGCCGGTCCAATTGGCTTAGGTCAAAACAATCTCAGCCGTTCATTAGGCCAAATCCAACGGCTGAGATAATTAACAAAAATTATTTAATCTGGCCAAATTCAAGATCAAATCTGAGTTGTTCACATTGAGAGATCTAACGGATGCAAGCATGTCTTTCATTTAAATTGAGACGACATCGTTTAAGTAACGCTTTATCTGGACCGTGGATCATCGTTAATCCAACGGCCAGGATCACCTTGTTGTCTACGAGTATAAAAGGCCTTTGTCTCAGTTGAGACCAGCCATTCTAGTACTCTCCAAACCCTAGCCGCCCAATTTTCTTCCTTCTTCTTCATCTTCTTCTCTTCAGTCCTCGCCGGCCATGGAGACCACCACCATTCATGGTGGTCTCCGGCCACCTCTTCACCCTAAACCACTCTCATCTTCTTCTCCGTCACAAGCCTCACCCCAAAAACCCTGAAACCCCTTGAAACCTCCCCTATTCTTGAAACTCCGATCATCGGAATTCATCTCCGGTGACCCAAATAATGACAACCTACCCCAAATTAACACCACAAAATCCCTGTGGCCTGATCTATCACCCCATACCCTTGGCTTCCCTCGAATCATCCCCTATCTCCTCGAATATCCAAAAGAAAGTCGCCAGAACCCTAACTCCGGCGACTCAAACCAAACCCCCTCCTAAGATCTCATCTTTTCCCCCCTCTGAACACCCCACTCTAAACCAAAACCTCAAAAGACTTTAGGGGACCGGCCCTGCAAGCTAAGTGTTCCCTCTCCCTTTACTTGTTTTGCTTGCTTTCTTTTGTCTGCTTACTTCATGTTTTCTTTTGTTTTATTATGTTCTGTTTAGTCTGTCGCATGAATTAGGGTTATCTTGTGTTTAATCTGGGTTCGCTTCTCTGTTTTAAAGATCTCCTTGTTCATCTTCATCCTCTGTTTGTATTTAGGGTTTCTTATTTGTTGGTCTTCAACATCTCTTCTGTTTTTCCTGCATGTTTAGTTTTAGTGCTAGTTTAGCCGTTTGATTCTCATTCTTCTTCATCTTTATACTAGGGATTTTTCTTTAATGTTGGTTTATAATATCTCTTATGTTCTTTTATCTGCTAAATGGCATGCTTAAGATTGGGGTTTAATCTTTGGAAATATGATTCATGTTTCTACTTTGGATTTTCTCAGTTATTCTCCATGTTTTGATGTTTAAATAATTTGTTCCTCATTTTCATCTTATATATATGTATTAAGTTAGGTTCTGGTTGATATCATGCTTATGTTACTCCGTTAGAATCATTACGCTTATGTCTGATATAGGCCATGTTTCATTTCTCTTGACTGCTTTGTGAGATCTAGTCTCTACGAGTCTATGTTCATGAACTTTAAGTGTGTTCTGGGTCTTTCAATGAATCATTCAACATAAAATGGTTGTAACTAAGCCTGACTGATGTTAATTGGCACTTTGCTACATGAAATTGAGTTTTGTGATTCTGATTGATTAAGATTCAACACTATCAAACTTCTTTTCTGAGTTTTAATTGATAGATGAACAAGTTTGGTTTCATTTGGTTATGTGTGCAATTGTACGTTAAAATGGTTAAGTTTGCAATAGTGTTATGTTAGTATGAGCAGTGTTAATGCCCATCAATCTTAGGGGAATTGGTTATCGCTGCAAAAGTACTAAGTCTCATAAGTGGCTAGCTTTGAAATAGGTTAAAATTGAAAATCAAATAAAAATAGGTTACAAGTTAAATAAGTGACCAAGAATGGTCAATTTTGCAATTGACCAACTCTGCAAGGTCTTTCACACACTGCACCACCCTTAAATGGGCTAGTTGTGTAATAATTGGTTTAAGTTTGAAAGTTCAGACTTACGAAGGCTCAAATTGAGCCCTGAATCACATGTGGCTACGCCTGCAAAGGCCTTAGCCAAGCCCGTGTTTAGTAATGGGCTTTAATTGCAAAAGTCAAGTCTCAACTTGAGACTGGCTAAGTTCTAAATAGTTTAAATATAACAATAAAGCAGGCTAGTCCTGCAATTAGCTTAAAAACGAAATAAAAGTCTTTAATTAACAGAAAATGAAGCAAAAATGGTTAAAATTGAAATAGTTCTTCAAGTCAAATTGGCCAGTCCTTAAATACTAATGCAAGGACTGGCCCTTAGTTAAATAAGTTGAAGAATGTTGAAAACCTGACCTAGGTAGGTCGGGTAATTCAGCTGTGTCCTTAAGGGCATAAAGGGAATATAAATTGGTAAAATGGTAGATTAAATAGAGCATATAGGGACATAGGAGACATTTGTGCTCCTGATTTCTGCAATTTTGCAGAGATTGAGGTGTATAACGGTCTCACTAAAAAGGAAAATCAGTAAAAATCAATAACTAGTAGGGACACTTTGGTAAAAGCTTAAGAATAGAATAAAAAGAACCTTCCAGCACATGCTAGAAGGGATCTTGTAACAGAATTGGGGTGTAAAGTGTAGACATAGTAAGTTTTAATGGGAGGGAAATGGAATTAACCCCTATTCTTTTCCCCCAAGAAATCTGCCAATCTATACCTATAAATACCCCCTAAAAAGACTGATTAAGGGCTGGTTTTTCAATAGAAGAATTTTGAAAGAAATTATAGATATAGTGAAATACACTGAAATAGCAAGTAGTTTTTCTCTGGTTTTTTGGTCGAAATTGCTGTTTGGAGTTTATTTGGGGATTTCTGCTCGTCTTTGCTGGGTTTTCTACTGCTGTTGTTGTGTTGTTTTGCTCATTTGGGACTCCAATCTTCACTGTTGCATTGCCTTGTTGTGCTATTTACTGTGCCTATTTCTGTTCCCCTTAGAACTCATCGGTTTATTTTGCTGAACCAGGTACGCTTTTGTTCAAGGCTATGTAAGGAAGAAGAAATGTTGAAATGAAGTTTCAGATGTTAAATTTCCAATTGTCTTCTGTATTTTCTGTTTTCTTAATTAGCTGTTTAGTATTAACATAGATCTGTAATTCGTTAGAATAGTATTGTATGTATAAGTAAGAAGTCGAACAAAAACAATGTAATAGATAGTGAAATATTAGTAGTATAGTCGCGGTAGTAGATCGCTTAGTTAAGTAGGAAAAACCCATAAAACAAAGCTGAGTGACCCTAACATGAATCAATAACAACAAGCTCATAGTAGAAATATCAATCATGCTCACGTAGTTGGTCTGTTTTAGAGATCAATATCTGGATTTGAGTAAGCTAAAAGGAGGAAACAACCAGATTAAGTAACAACTAGGGCGAAACTGGCTTTGTGAATATCAAATAAGCTTAATTCGTATTAGAATCAGTAGTATAACAGTGCATCTGTGAATAACTCATCTTATCTTTAGATAATCAGAATGTTGTTTATAAGTAGTTGAACCGTTTAGTTTAATCATGCATATATATAGTTAAGTCACCTCTTAATCTCTTAGTTAGTAAGTAATTCGGATATTAGTATAGATTCATCATTAGAAACAAAAGTGAAATCAGTCTTTTAATTCGATTCTCATGTATATTAGAAAGTTAGGAGTCAGAGTTAACACCAATAATTTGTATAATGATCTTCTCTTTTGATAAATAAAGTGCGATTTGAATTCATCATTGATTCCAGATGTTTGTGTTTATTTTCAGTTATTTGTTTTCATTATTATTGTTTCAATTTGGTCTGGGCCTAATACGTACCGTAGGCCTGAACTGTAGTACGAAGTTGATTGGGCTGTCAAACAGAAGCCTGAAGACAGCCTGGGTCTCTAAGACCTGGGCAGATACAGTACCTATTTAATTATGGGTGTAGAGGCCCAGGCCCAATAAAGGCAGTGACAGTGGTATGGGCCCAATTCTAAAATGATAGTGAATAATAAATAATTAAGGGAAAAAACCAGTATAGAAAATATAGTGAAACAATAGGATTGGACTATTAAAATTTAATCGGGATGAGCCTCACACGTCATCAAATAGTGGGGGCCCCTTTTAGTAATAAAATGAAGTGTAAATAGATTCGGGAAAGCTAATAGAGAATTCCATAGATTCTCCCAAAAGACTTAAAAGCCGCTAGACATTATTAGGCACGGTTTAATATACTTTCCTTGAATACGAGTGTGCACTTGGTGCGACTCAAATCCCATATCCCGGCGAAGCCGAAATGTACTAAAGGTCACAGGCATACTGGTTGCGGTGTGACTCAAAGTACGTTTCTGCGACGTCGTAATTCTTTAAAAATATTAAAAGTAAAAGCACATACGTATTGTTTAAAATTTATAACAAGTCAAATAAGATAGAGAACGAAGGTTGAGCGACCGTGCTAAAACCACAGAATCCGGGAGTGCCTAACACCTTCTCCTAGGTTAACAGAGTTCCTTATCCAGATCTTTGTTTCGCGAACTGCAATAACAGAGTCAACTTCCTCAGATTCGGGATTAACCGGTGACTTGGGACAACCTTATCTTCCCAAGTGGCGACTCTAAAAATTAAGTAAAAAATCCCAAACTGATTGTCCTTTATGTGGAAAAACTCCTTCCTGTTGTTGTTATATCCGTCTCGGGTATTTGAACATTGAGGTATACCCTACGTATCTTTCCAAACGTATCGGTACAAAACCTTCTGGGTAGTAAAAAAGGGAGGTGTGACACATATAATGTTGTGATAAATACCTAGTTTACATTCTTTACTTTTGTGCAGGCTATTGGATTGCATACCATCTACCATATGGGGCAACAGATGCAGAGTTATGTCCACGATCCTGTGGTCATGCAGGATTATGGTCGGCAATTCATGACAGTGGCTGGCGAGACACTGTAGTGTGCCAGATCGGATCAACGCTTGGCACAGTATGCACATTATTACCCCGATTTTGATGGATAGTGGTGCGAATTTCAAATATATTTTTGTCATTATCATACTGCAAAAATGAATGCCAATGTGCTCGTCGTCTGTATTTCTCAAATCTCGCCATTGGCACAGGCATAAATTCAACACCACTTTCCATCAATGACGTTGCAGCCGCAGATCTCTCAACAAACCTCTCTGCCATCTGCTTGAACGACATCCGCACCATGCCTTCTGGAAATTGGGTTTCAAATGCCTAACACAGTAACGACGGTAGGCAAAAGGTTCTTGCCATGCAGGCAAGTTCTCCATAGAAGTTAAGATACCACCGTGCCGATCAGAGATTAGACAGATACCAGAAAGTTGTTTCACAACGTGCTCTTTCAAGTGGATCAAAAATAGCGTCCACGTCTCCTGGCTTTCATTGGCACAAATAGCAAACACTAGAGGAAATATCTGTCCATTAGCATCTACTGCCATGGATATTAATAGCTTGATATCGTACTTTCCATAGACATGAGTGTTGTCTATGGATATTATAGGGCGACAATGCGTAAAACCATCAATTACTGGTTTAAACGCCCAGAACACATAATTGAATATATATTCTGGTTTACCTACACTTCACTCAACCTTTCACTCAATAACCGTCTCGGGGTTGAAATGCTGCAATGCACCCATGTACCTAGGCAGATCTGCAAATGACTTATCCCAGTTACCATACACTATTTCAAACGCTCGTTTGCGTCCGAGAAATGCCTTTCTTTTAGTTATGGTATGGCCATATTCCTGTTGGACATATGTAATGCACCCTTTGATTTTATACCTTATGGACTGTTCAACGTGTGGAATAAGAAGAAGAGAAATCAAGTCAATATCTAAGTTAAAGTGATTCCTATTGAATGTGTCCATTTCGCATGTGTGGGTGGGAATGTATTTACCCACTTTCCGCATACTTGTCTTCTTCTTTGTCGCACGCAGCATCCAATTACATGGCCAAAACCACATGCGTCAAATAACCTTGTATACCGTTGGACTTGACTCCGCTACCTGCATCTCATGACAGTCTTTTACGCTGTGCATTTTACAATTTATCAAGAAAAAGCATCCCCTTTGCAAGCACTGTTGGTCTAGATTCATCCCACATTGCTGTCCGAATTTCATCAAAATCCCGTGTGAGAGCTTTCACATCCGTCATGGTTGGCATATTATTAATGTAAGGAATCTCTCTTGAATGAACCGGCACTTCAAACTCATACACTCTTCGTTTTAGGGGGTCTCTCTTCAAATCAGGTTCTTCCTCATCATCCTCAACATCACCATCCTCACAATCAAATGGTGTCTCATCACCGGATTCATCCGCATTATTGTCGTGGTCATTGTTCTCTTCTTCGTTCTGTGCATCTGCCAGGTCCCGATGTAATACATCATTTTTGGGCAATTGTGTGAGTTCAACTTGCTCATTTTCACTGCACAATCAAAAAAAATATAAGCTAATAAATTAATAAATAATTTCCATAATTTACATAAACCACTTAACTTACAAGTCATAATGTGATAAAATTCCATGTTGGACGTTATCAATTAGGTGATGACTACCATATGGGCCACTTGTAAAATTCATATCTGGCCGGTACCCCTTATTAAGTATGCGAGTGTTACTATTAAATCAATTTAATAAAAATATACATAATTACCATAAATAATAATTAAAATTTACCACTCATCTTGTGAGTTATGGAAAGCATGCGGTGATAAGATTAAATCGAAGATAACTCTTTCATCTGGAACTTGTCCGGTAAAAACTGTTCCACAATAACTACTCGATGACTAGGGGTTATCTCTACTACGCACAACCTGATTTTTAGTAACGTCTTCGACCTTCACGTACATCTCCAGCATTGTGATTACAAGAAAATCACGACCTTCGTCCGGAGTCCTCAAAAAATCGCACAAAGTTTCATCATCGTCGATGTTAAACTCCGAGTGAAAAGCAACCCTTTGCGGAGTGACGGAATACAGATATCTTCCGGCAACTTTAAGTATGACGGAACGTTTCCGCACACTCATTTTTTTTCATAATAACGATATCAATGTATCGTACTCCATTGTCAATGGCAATTTAACATGACACTTAGCGGGCAAACTGTAGCTGACGGAGTTATTCTCCATCATAACCTCACCACCCCAATATAAAGAAGCTCTTATCCTACGCTCTTCAGACATAATGAAGAAATGCTGTAGAATTTAAAAATAATATAGCAAGAAGAGTTAATAAAAGTTTTGAATACATAGAATACGATTGTAACCTATATATATAGAAAACGAAGAGCCGGGATAGTTTTTTTTATTATACAATGCCAAAAAGGTTGAGTTGTACAGTCCCAATTATTGTACAATACCATAAATATTGAGTAGGAATAAATTAAGCGTACGACTCCAGAAATTGTGGCATTGAACATATACTGACACATTCAATGCCACAATTCTTGGCGTTGTATATTAACGGTGCCGTTACCGTCAATATACAATGCCAGGAATTGTGACGTTGTATATAAAAAGGTTTTTTTTTAAAAAAACCTAAAAATATTCTTTAAGTCCAAATTAGACCTATATAGGTTCCGGACTCATTTTTAGAGATTGTTCGATATCATCGACGTACAAGTTCCAATCAAAGTTGTTGGACTTTTGTCCAACACAAATAGTTTTAGTTTTCTGTTTAGAATTTTCAGCTTTATGAAGATCAATTTAATAATTTTTTTCTATATTTATTAAATATCTGTAAACACAGATGTAATCGTGAAACCACATGTGCCAGATCACTAACTCCATTTAGTACTCAGGATTTTATGCAAGTGAGTTCAATTCTAAAAGTATATAATTTTAGTTGTAAAATAATAGTTGACAGGCGGGTTCAAATAAAATATTTATATGAAATTTGTGCAATTTTAATCGTAATTTCTATTGAAAATGTTGGTTTATGTTTAGTCAACAATGGCATGCTGAAAATGTTAGTTTAGGTTTAGTCAAAAATGGCATGCCAATTGGAAAAGTTGGTGGAAAGAGTTGGCATGAATGCTAGGAGGAAGCTTCTTCCTTTGATGTCACCCATGACATAAAGAGGAGGTAGTTTGATGTCACCAATGACATCAAGAGGAGGTCCTTACCGCTATAAATAGATGCACTCTTTCATTTGTAGAAACCATCCCAAAAACAATACAATATATTATTGTGAGTAGAGAGTTAAGAGAGAAATTCTCTTTAGTATAATTGGGAAATCTCCCCTTCCTTTGTAAATAATAGAAAGGTAATTGTTCTCTGGTGGACGTAGGATTATTTTGATCCGAACCACGTTAAATTTTATGTTCTTTCTTTTACGTTTCCGCTAACAATTGGTATCAGAGCGACAGGATTCTATAACGATACAAGGAGGAAGAACAAGCAAAAATGAGTTCCATGAAGTTTGAAATTGATAGATTCAATGGACGCAACAACTTCAACATCTGGAAGATACAGATGATGGCGTTACTGCGGAGGGAAGGTTCAATCCATGCTATTGACGAAAAGTATCCTAAGGATACATTAGCTCCCGACATGGAGAAGATTGAAGGGGATGCATTGAGTACAATCCAACTATCCCTTGCACCTAACGTGCTTTGTGAAGTGAGTACGGGTACCGAAGAGACGGCCAAACAGTTATGGGAAAAGCTAGAAGGGCTATACCAAGACCGATCAGTGACAACAAGGATGTTGTTACAACAGCGTCTTCACACATTTAAGATGGGGTCAAGTACTTCGTTACAAGATAATTTAGATGCGTTCAATAAAATTGTCATGGACATATAGACTGCAGGAATTAAAAGGGAGGAGGAGACGCTTGCATATGCTTTGCTATTTTCATTGACTTCAGGATATCGTGATATTGAGAATTCAATGATGTATAGCAATGAGCCTATCAAGCTTGAGCAAGTGCGGCAAGCACTTAACTCTAGTGATGTGCGGAGACACATCGAAGGAGACAGAGATGACCAAGCAAGTGGGCTCTTTGTGAGAGGCCGGACTAGCCAACAAGGAAAGAGCAAATCAAAGTACAGATCAAAGTCTCGTGTGAACAAGAAGAATACAGAGTGTTGGGGTTGTGGCAAGAAGAGGCACTTCGAACAAGATTGCCCAATGTCAAAGTCCAAAGAAAAAACGAGTGCATCTACAGTTGAACATGTACATGATTTTGATAATGATTATGTACTAACAACATCGTGTAATAATAGTAATTATGGAAATAAATGGGTGTTATACTCTGCTTATACTCTGCATATGACGTTTCGAAAAGACTGGTTTAGCAGCTATGAGAAAAGTAGAGGAACCGTAGTAATGGGCAATAATGCAACTTGTGCAATAGTTGGCATTGGCTCGGTTCGAGTTCACTGCCATGATGGAGTCGTGAGGACTATTACACAAGTCCGTCATGTTCTTGATCTGAAGAAGAATTTGATCTCCTTGGGTACTCTGGATGAACAAGGCTACAGGTACATGAGCGAAGCAAGAACTATGAAGGTGACTAAAGGTTCTTTAGTCATGCTGAAAGGCAAGCTAGAGAACGGCCTTTACACATTGGCCGGAAGCACCATTGTTGGCTCTACAAATGCATCTACAATGCAGTTATCTAATGATAACAAGGCAAGATTATGGCACATGAGACTGGGTCATATGAGCGCACATGGACTGGAGATGTTAAGCAATCGTAACCTTTTGGAAGGTGAGAAGATCAACATACTTGACTTCTCTGAGCACTGCATTCTAGGGAAGCAGAAGAAGGTCAGCTTCAGCACTGGCAAACACAAGACAAGAAGAGTGCTAGACTACATCCATTCAGATTTATGGGGTCCCTCTAAACTTCCATCGAAGGGCGGAAAGATGTATATTCTCACTTTTATTGATGATTTCTCACGAAAGGTTTGGGTGTATTTTTTGAAGGCAAAAAGTGATGCTTTTGAAGCATTTAAAGAGTGGAAGATTTTGGTTGAAAATCAAATGGAGCGGAAAATCAAGTATCTTCGCACAGACAATGGCTTGGAGTTTTGCAATGAAGAGTTTAATGAATTATGCAAGGTTCATGGGATCTCAAGACATAGGACTATCAGGCATACCCCACAGCAGAATGGAGTTGCTGAGAGAATGAACATAACTCTTCTTGAAAAGTCTCGTTGTATGCTTATGCAAGCCAAAATGTCCAAAGTATTTTGGGTTGAAGCAGTTCACACTGCTGCTCATATTGTTAATCGATCTCCAGTATCAGCGATTGACTTTAAGACTCTGAATGAGGTATGGTTAGGTGAACCCTTTAACTATTCATACTTACGACTATTTGGGTGTCCATCTTATTATCACGTTAATGAAGGAAAGCTTGAACCAAGGGCTAAGAAGGCCATATTCGTAGGGTATGTGGATGGAGTAAAAGGGTACAAACTTTGGTGTTTGTCTTTACTCAAATTTATAGTTAGTAAATATGTCACCTTTGATGAATCCTCTATACTTGATCCTCGTAAAGTTTCCGTGGAGTTTTCAGGAAACAAGAACAAAGAGCAGGTGGAGCCTCCGGTGGTGCTTGCCAAGGAAAATGATCAAGAGACTAAGGTTAAAGATGAGTTAGAAGATGTATATCTTGAAGAACTTGCTGTCAATGAACCATACACAATTGTGAAGGGGAGGGAGAAGAGGCAGACACGAGAACCGGAACGCCTTATAAATCAAGCAAACTTGATTGCATATGCATTCATAGCTGCACAAGAAGAGATTAAGGATCTGGAGCCCTCCTCGTATATTAAAGCAACTTCTTGCAAGGATGATGCACAATGACGGTTAGCCATAACGGAAGAGACGGAGTCTCTTCACAAGAATCAGACATGGGTCTTAGTGAAAAGACAAAAGGGGAAGAGGACAGTTGGATGCAAGTGGATCTACAAAAAGAAAGAGGGAATTCCTGAAGTGGAAAATGCTAGGTTTAAGGCGAGATTAGTTGCAAAAGGTTTCAGCCAGAAGGAGGGAATTGACTACAATGAGATTTTCTCTCCGGTCGTGAAGCATAACTCAATTCGCGTGCTACTAGCATTGGTTGCACAATTTGACTTGGAGCTTCAACAGCTTGATGTCAAAACCGATTTCTTACACGGTGATCTAGAAGAGACAATCTATATGGATCAGCCTGAAGGTTTCTTAGCTGAGAGAAAAGAAGATCACGTGTGCTAACTAAAGAAGTCTTTGTATGGTTTGAAGCAATCCCCTGGACAGTGGTACAAGAGGTTTGATGCATTCATGACTACACATGAATTCTCAAGGAGTGCATTTGATAGCTGTGTGTATCACAAGAAGATGTATGGTAACTCAATGATTTATTTACTGTTGTATGTTGATGATACGCTTATTGCTGCTAACAACACTAGAGAGATAAATGCTTTGAAGAAACTATTGAGTAAGTAATTTGACATGAATGATTTAAGAGCTGAAAAGAAAATCCTTGGTATGGAGATTTCAAGAGAAGACGGTGTTCTACATCTTTCTCAGAAGAGGTGTATTGAAAGGATTCTCGAGAGATTCAATATGCATACGTGCAAGCTTGTAAGTACACCATTAGCTCCTCATTTTAAACTTTCAGAGTTACAAATGCCTCAGTCCGAGGATGAGGTGGAGTATATGTCAAAGATTCCTTATGCCAGTGCAGTTGGTAGCATTATGTATGATATGGTATGCACACGTCCGGATATTGCTCAATCTGTAAGTGTGGTAAGTAGATACATGTCCAACCCAGAAAAGAGGCATTGGGAAGTTGTCAAGTGGATATTGAGATATCTCAAAGGTGCTTCTAGTATTGGTCTGACTTTTCGAAAAAGTGGTGGAGGTATTTCAATTCTTGGTTATGTGGATTCTGACTATGCAGGAGATCTTGACCGAAGAAGGTCCACAACTGGATACATCTTTACCCTCATTGGCAGTGTCGTTAGTTGGAAGTCGACTCTGTAGTCGATTGTCTCTTTGTCTACGACAGAAGCAGAATACATGGCAGCAGCGGAGGCAGTGAAGGAAGCTATCTGGTTAAAAGGTTTAGTAGCGAAATTGAGTTTGGTTCAGCTTGAATCAACTCTTAGATGTGATAGTCAGAGTGTTATTCGTCTAATGAAAAATCAAAGATTTCATGAGCGCACTAAACACATTGATGTCAGATTTCATTTCTTCGAGATGTTGTTGAAGAGGGAACTATCAAGGTCGTGAAGGCTATCACAGACAATAATGCTGCAGATATGTTGACCAAGATAGTCCCGCTCGCTAAGTTTGCACACTGCAAAGACTTGGCGGGGGTGTGCATCAACTGATGCAACTCCGAAGAGAACAGTTGTTAGGTGGGGGTGGTATGTTCAACCATGGTTTGATTCTTCTTGTTTCTTACAACGGGATTGCCCAGTAAGCTTAGAAGTTTTGGCCAGAGTTGTACACACGCACGCTCGAAATGCAAACCAAGGTGGAGATTGAAAATGTTGGTTTATGTTTAGTCAATAATGGCATGCTGAAAATGTTGGTTTAGGTTTAGTCAAAAATGGCATGCCAATTGGAAAAGTTGGTGGAAAGTGTTGGCATGAATGCTAGGAGGAAGCTTCCTCCTTTGATGTCACTCATGACATCAAGAGGATGTAGTTTGATGTCACCAATGACATCAAGAGGAGGTCCTTACCCCTATAAATAGATGCACTCTTTCATTGTTGTAAATACAATACAATATATTATTGTGAGTAGAGAGTTAAGAGAGAAATTCTCTTAAGTGTAATTGGAAAATCTCTCCTTCCTTTGTAAATAATAGAAAGGCAATTGTTCTCTGGTGGATGTAATATTGTTTTGATCCGAACCACGTTAAATCTTGTGTTCTTTCTTTTACGTTTCCGCTAACATCTATATATACACAATATTATTTTTTGATGAAGCGGGTTCATAGTTGAACCCACTTGCCACCACGTGCGTCCACCACAGCTCCTTCAGGTCCACGTACAATAAGTGACTATTTTACCTTTGGTACACCCATTAAGGAAATACGAACTCCTAGAAAAAGAAAAAGATGAACCTTAATTAATTGTTACCTTAACACATTGGAATATGTAAATAAGAGAAAATTTAAAAAAAAAATAATGTATTCTTAGTTTTGTAAATAAACACTTATTTTGGACCAAAATCGAAAGGTAACATGATCACCGGGAAGTTCCAGCATAATATACTGGAGATTCGAGCACTTGTGTATGAACTTCCAGCATATTATGCTAGCCGGTATACTTTGCTGGAATTCCAGTATATTATGCTAGAGTTCTAGTGTACTTATGTTGGAACTCCATCATATTATGCTTGAGTTCCAGCATACTATCTTGGAACTCCAGTATAATATGCTGGAGTTCAAGTATACTTATGATGGAATTCCAGCATAATATAGTGGCGTAATTTTTGAGTTTTGAACAGTATTTTCGCTCAAATTTATCTTTACATAAAAATTGGCTAAATTTCGATTACTTTTGAAATTGAACTATTTTTGAACGACCACTCGTAAATCTGGCTATTTTTTAATTTCTCCCTTTCAATATGCTAGAGTTTAAAATTAAACAAAGGTAAATGAAATGTAAACCCTAAATTATGTCCCCCAACGATGCAAGAACAGGTATAACCATTTTTATTTTGTCACTTCCAAAAATGTGTAACAGTCTAGTACACGATAACTAGGACTTCTTTTTTCTATTTATTTCTGGTGTACTTTGATGTTCATCCAATAAAAAGAAGTCATCCCGTTGAATATTTATTTATTTTCAATTTTTAACTACCATGTTTTCCTTTTTTTTTGAAAAAAAATATTGCGACGTAGAAAAGAGAAAATTGTGGTTTTCATATTGACCTACACATGCTTGTATCATTAGAGTGCTATTCAACTAAACCTGATTTTAGTAGCTTTTCTTTAAAAGATAAAGAGTACAAGAAATTCAATATACAGGTGGTTGGACGAAATAATAACCTTAACAAAGGAGTCCTTTTCATTTATTTAATTTGTTCTATACTTGATGTTCACCCAGTGGAAGAAAGTCATCCCTTGATCATCTGTGTTTTGATATTTAGGGTGTATTTGGTACGAAGGACAATAATTGTCCGGAAATATTTTTCAAATTTTTTATGTTTGGTTGACTTAAATATTTTGGAAAATATTTTTCTTACCAATTCGTTTTCCTCCAAAACCCTTTCTCAACATTCCCACCCTCACCAACCCACCCATCCTCCATTCTCCTTCTCAAAAAAGGCTTTTTTTATATTAAAAAAATTATTTTTGTTGTTACCACCCACCCTACTACCCCCTCACCCCCCACCAAAAATAAATTTTTTTTACCTTATCTTTTTCTTTTTTGCAATTTAAAATTTCTATTTTTTTACCTTACCTTATTTTTTTACCTTCCTCCCCAAGAAATGTTTTTTTGTTATACCAAATTGTGACGACCCAAAGGGTCATCACCCATTTTTCTCATCTGTTCCGCGCTTCCGAGGCCTTGAAAACCTTATTTTATATTGCCTCGATTTATGTGCATAGTCCGGGCACGTAGCCGGAAAATTTTTGTGTTAGAATATGTGAATTCTATGAAAAATTTGAAGAAATTTGATATTAATATTGATATAGTTGACTTCGGTCAATATTTTTGGTAAACAGACCCGGACCCGAGATCGGACGGTCCCGGAAGGTCCGTAGGAAAATATGGGACTCGGGCATGCGTCCAGAGTCAAATTCCGAGGCCTAGAGCCCAAGATATGAATTTTTTTGTTAAATTATTTTTCTGAAATTATTAAGAAAAATGGAAATAAAAATTGATTAAAAGACCATGGTATCGGACTCGTATTTTGGTTGTGACGCCCGGTACAAGTCTTATATATTATTTAAGTACTTCCTGCAAAGTTTGATGGAAATTGAACGTCGTTTGATGTGTTTTGAACCATGAGTTCCAAACTTGAAAGTTTATGGAGTTTAAAAGAAGAAATCGTGAATTTGAGGTTTAATTTTATGAAAACGATGTTATATTGGCGATTTGATCGCACAAGCAAGTTCGTGGTATGTTTTTGAGGTTGTGTGCATATTTGGTTTGGAGCCCGAGGACTAGGGTGAGTATTTGATAGGCCGTTAGAAGCAAATTTTGAAAGAAAAAAAAAAGACACAGTTGGTATTTTTCGCCCAGCTGATATCTTCGCAAATGCGAACAAAACTTCGCAAATGCGAAGTGGCCTAGAATTGGCCTGGTTCGCAAATGCGAACAAACCTTCGCAAATGCGAAGTAGCTCAGAAAAGACCCATGTTCGCATTTGTGAACAAAGCTTCGCAAATGCGAAGTGGCCAGAATTGGCCTAAGTTCGCAAATGCGAACAATTTCCTCGCAGATGCGACGTCCGCAGCCCAGGACCTGTTATGTTCGCAATTGCGAACATATGTTCGCAATTCCCATATCCGCAGCTGTGCAATTTATACTTAAACGATTTTAAACCTCTTTTTCACCATTCTTTCAAAACCCAAAAACCGATAGGCGAGTTTTCAAGAGCAATATCACTCCAAATCACTTGTAAGTCGATTTTCACTCAACTCTTTCAATTCCTAACATCATTAAACATGTTTTCCATGAGAAATCAAAGGTTTTTATGGTTGAAATTGTGGTTTTTGGGTAGAAACCTAGGTTTTTCATAAATTGGGGAGTTGGACCTCGATTTGAGGTCTGATTTCGAAACAAATCATATAATTGAACTCGTGAGGGAGTGGGTACCCGGATTTTAGTCCGAACCATGAGTTTCAACCACGTGGGACCGGGGGCGTATTGGGAAATTTTGTGTAATACTTTGAGAAAATCTTTTTTATGCATTCAAACCAAACTATATAGTATATATTAAAGTAATTGAACCAATTGTGATTAGATTCGAGTGAATTGAAGGTTGAATTACGAGGTAAAGCAATAGTTGAAGGTTAATTGGACTTCAAGGCTTTAAGGTAAGTGTTTGATCTATCCTAGCTTGAGGGAATAGGATTGAGTGTAATAATTTGCTAATTGCTATGTGATCGAGTGCGGTGTATAGGCGTGATGACGAGCATCTATACACCGGAATCTAGCATGACCGTGAGTCGTTTGTTGATACATGTTGTGAGCTAATGTGGAATATTCCTAAGTCATATTCTTGAGCCCTTGCTGGGTTGTGAAGGTTGATTATTATTTCCCTTGCCGGGACTTTTGTTATGTTGTTGATGTTGTTCCCTTGCCGGGATATTGTTATGATTGTTGTTACTCCCTTGCCGGGATGGTACATGTTACTTGTTTCATTCTTTTGCCCGTTGATTGTGATTGTTATTTCGGTGAGGAAGAGTGATAGTGCACGAAGGGTGATACCGTTCCATTTTTACTTATGTTCACACGAAGGATCATTCCGTGCCATGTTTACTATTTATGCACGAAGGAACATTCCGTGCTGTTGTTACTTAAATTATGCACTAAGGATCATTTCGTGCCATGTTTATTAGTTATGCACGAAGGAACACTCCGTGCCGTTGTTGCTTAAACCATGCACGAAGGATCATGCCGTGCCATGGATGTGAGGATGAGAGTAAAAGCACGAAGAGTGATGTCGTGGATTTTTATCTGCTTATTTGGTGAGGATGAGAGTAAAAGCACGAAGGGTGATGCCGTGCAACCATTTAAACTTCTTGTTTTGTAATAACTGTTTTTGCTACACTTTGTTTTTATCTTACTTATTTATTATGTGTTTCCGATTGTGCTCCCCCCGCATGTTCCCTCCTTTGTTAGTTGTGTTGCTCAATATCTTTGTTATTCTGTGGTACATATATATATAGAACTGCACAGGTTTATGTGAGTGTCTGGTCCTAGGCTTGTCACTACTTCGCCGCGATAGGTCAGGCACTTACCAGCACATGGGGTCGGATTGTGCTTCTGTGCGTTTTTGTCACGACCCGAATTTTCCCCCATCATCGGGATCGTGATGGCGCCTACTCGTGGTATCTAGGCAAGCCAATTCATTCAACATTATCCTATTCATATCATTATTTTTATACTCATACTTAATAGCAAGAGAAATAATTATTCAATTTAATAAATGCGGAAGACTTTCTAAATAGAGATAAATGATACTAAGATAAATCACTGATGAAATCCTTTACCCAAGGCGTGGAGTCACCAACTCACGAACTACTAATGAATACTACACATAATGGTCTGAAAGAAAATGATAAATATCTGTCTGTCTCGGAATAATGAGACTACAGCAAAATAAAATAAATAAGTAGAAGAGACGTCGGGCCTGCGGACGCGTGCAAGCTACCTCGGTCTCGAAATTCTTAGAAATCCCACAAGTACTCTACTGCTGCTACTGCTCCTGCTCGAAACCTAGACCTGTGCAAAAACGCACGAAGTGCAGTATTAGCACAATCCGACGCCATGTGATGTTAAGTGCCTAGCCTATCCCGGCGAAGTATTGACAAGCCTAAGACCTGACACTCACATAAACCTGTGCAGTTCTATATATATACATACCATAAAATAACAAGAAATACCAAGTAACAAATTCAACAAGAAGTATCATAATAGGGAAAAACACAACAATCAGCAACATCTATTAAATCAGTAATGAAAATCAGAGTATAATGGAAACAGTTAATATCAAAACAAGGAATATCAAATAGTTGCACGACATCACCCTTCGTGCTTTTACTCTCATCCTCACATCCATGGCACGGCATGATCCTTCGTGCATGGTTCAAATAATAACGGCACGGAATGTTCCTTCGTGCATAATCAATATCACAAGGCACGGCATGATCCTTCGTGCATAATCATTAACAAGGCACGACATTACCATTCGTGCATAATCAATAATATGAGGCACGGCATGATCCTTCGTGCATAATAAATAAAACAAGGCACGACATTACCCTTCTAGCAAAATCAGTAAAAAAGGCACGACATTATCCTTCGTGCATTATCACTCTTCCTTACCCAAATAACAATCACAGTTAAGGGCAAAAGAATGAAAATAATAATCATGAACCGTCCCTGCAAGGGACACAATAATCCTCACAACAAGGTCTCGGCAAGGGAAACAATAATCAACTTCACAATAAAGTCCCGTCAAGGGAAAACAATGATCAACTTCACAACCCGGCAAGGGTTCAAGATTATGTCTTAAAAACACCCCAATATAGACATCAACAAAAGACTCACGGTCATGCTAGACGCTAGTGTATGGATGATCGTCACCACAGCCCACACACCGCACTCGATCACACAGCAATTAGCACATTAATCATATTCCCTCAAGCTTGGATAGATCAAACACTTACCTCTAGCCTTGAAGTCTAATCTATCCTTCAACTATAGCTTTACCTCGAATTTCAGCTTTCAACTTGCTCGAATCTAATCACAATTGATTCAATTACATTAATAAATACTATATAACTTGGTTTGGATGCTTAAAAATGGTTTTCTCAAAGTTTATCCCAAAATTTCCCAAAATGCCAAAGGTTCCATGTGATCGAAACTCGGGGTTCGGACCAAAATCCAGTTACACATTCCCTCACGAGTTCAATTATATGATTTGTTTCGAAATCGGATCTCAAATCGAGGTCTAATTCCCTAATTCATGAAAAACCTAGGTTCTACCCAAAAACAAGAATTTCTACCATGAAAACCTTTGATTTCTCTTGAAAAACATGTTTAATGATGTTAGGAATTGAAAGAATTAAGTAAAAAGTGACTTACAAGTGTTTTGGAGTGAATTTGCTCTTGGAGAATCGTGTGTGGTGTGTTGGGTTTTGAAAGAATGAAGAAAAGAGGTGTAAAATTCGTTTAAGTATTAGATTGCACAGCTGCGGTTATGGGAATTGCGAACGTTTGTTCGCAATTGCAAATATAGCCTTGAAGTCTCAAAGTTTATCCCAAAATTTCCCAAAATGCCAAAGGTTCCATGTGATCGAAACTCGGGGTTCGGACCAAAATCCAGTTACACATTCCCTCACGAGTTCAATTATATGATTTGTTTCGAAATCGGATCTCAAATCGAGGTCTAATTCCCTAATTCATGAAAAACCTAGGTTCTACCCAAAAACAAGAATTTCTACCATGAAAACCTTTGATTTCTCTTGAAAAACATGTTTAATGATGTTAGGAATTGAAAGAATTAAGTAAAAAGTGACTTACAAGTGTTTTGGAGTGAATTTGCTCTTGGAGAATCGTGTGTGGTGTGTTGGGTTTTGAAAGAATGAAGAAAAGAGGTGTAAAATTCGTTTAAGTATTAGATTGCACAGCTGCGGTTATGGGAATTGCGAACGTTTGTTCGCAATTGCAAATATAGCCTTGAAGTCTCAAAGTTTATCCCAAAATTTCCCAAAATGCCAAAGGTTCCATGTGATCGAAACTCGGGGTTCGGACCAAAATCCAGTTACACATTCCCTCACGAGTTCAATTATATGATTTGTTTTGAAATCGGATCTCAAATCGAGGTCTAATTCCCTAATTCATGAAAAACCTAGGTTCTACCCAAAAACAAGAATTTCTACCATGAAAACCTTTGATTTCTCTTGAAAAACATGTTTAATGATGTTAGGAATTGAAAGAATTAAGTAAAAAGTGACTTACAAGTGTTTTGGAGTGAATTTGCTCTTGGAGAATCGTGTGTGGTGTGTTGGGTTTTGAAAGAATGAAGAAAAGAGGTGTAAAATTCGTTTAAGTATTAGATTGCACAGCTGCGGTTATGGGAATTGCGAACGTTTGTTCGCAATTGCAAATATAGCCTTGAAGTCTCAAAGTTTATCCCAAAATTTCCCAAAATGCCAAAGGTTCCATGTGATCGAAACTCGGGGTTCGGACCAAAATCCAGTTACACATTCCCTCACGAGTTCAATTATATGATTTGTTTCGAAATCGGATCTCAAATCGAGGTCTAATTCCCTAATTCATGAAAAACCTAGGTTCTACCCAAAAACAAGAATTTCTACCATGAAAACCTTTGATTTCTCTTGAAAAACATGTTTAATGATGTTAGGAATTGAAAGAATTAAGTAAAAAGTGACTTACAAGTGTTTTGGAGTGAATTTGCTCTTGGAGAATCGTGTGTGGTGTGTTGGGTTTTGAAAGAATGAAGAAAAGAGGTGTAAAATTCGTTTAAGTATTAGATTGCACAGCTGCGGTTATGGGAATTGCGAACGTTTGTTCGCAATTGCAAATATAGCATGTTTTGGACTATTGCCCTCGCATTTGCGAGAAAACGTTTGCATTTGCTAACTGGGCTGATTACTGGGGCCTTCGCATTTGCGACATTTTAGTCGCATTTGCGAACATGGGTTGTTCACTGAAAGCCTCGCATTTGCGAATCCATGCACTCCCCTGCCATCTTCGCATTTGTGAATATTGGTTCGCATTTGCGAACCTAGGCTACTCTAAGTGTTCTCGCAATTGCGAGTAATTCTTCGCAATTGCGAAGATACCAGCTGGGTGAAAATACCAGCTGTGTTATTTTTCAAAATCTGCTTCAACGGCCTATCAAATCTTTACCCGAGCCCTCGGGCTCCAAACCAAACATGCACACAACTTCAAAATCATGTTACAAACTTGCTCGTGCGATCAAATCGCCAATATAACATCGTTTTCATCAAATCAAGCCTCAAGTTCATGATTATCTTTCTTTAACTTCATAAGCTTTCAAATTTGGAACTCAAGGTTCAAAACACATCAAATGACATCCAAATGTCACCAAACTTTGCGAAAGCACTTATATCATATTAAGACTTGTACCGGGCGTCGAAACCAAAATACGCATCCGATACCATGGTCGTTTAATCCATTTTCATTTAATAATTTTAGCAAAAATAATTTAACAGAAAAATTCATATCTTGGGCTCTAGGCCTCAGAATTCGACTTCGGACGCATGCCCGAGTCCCATATATCATACGGACCTTCCGGATCGTACGATCCTGGGTCTGGGTCCGTTACCAAAAATGTTGACCAAAGTCATCTATATCAATATTAATATCAATTTTCTTCAAAATTTTCATAGAATTTACATATTCTACCACAAAATCATTCTGGCTACATAACCGGACTATGCACGTAAATCGAGGCAACATAAAATGAGGTTTTCAAGGCATCGGAAGCGCGGAACAAGTGAGGAAAATAGGTGATGACCATTTGGGTCGTCACATCCTCCAACTCTAAAACAATCGTTCGTCCTCGAACGGATAAGAGAAGGAAGTACCTGAGTCGGGGAACAAATATGGGTAGCGGCTCCGCATATCAGACTCGGACTCCCAGGTCGATGCCTCAGGAGGCTGACCTCTCCACTGAACATGCACAGAATGAAAACTCTTCGACCTCAACTATCGAACGTGCCGGTCTAAAATTTCCACCGGCTCCTCCTCGCAAGGTAAATCATTGTCCAACTGGACAGTACTGAAGTCTAACACATGTGTGGGATCGTCATGGTACCTCCGAAGCATAGATACATGAAAAACTGGATGCACGGCTGATAAGCTAGGTGGCAGAGCTAACCTGTAAGCCACCTCTCGCACTTGGTCCAGAATCTCAAATGGACCAATATACCTAGGGATGAGCTTGCCCTTCTTTCCGAACCTCATCACGCCCTTCGTAGTAGATACCCGGAGCAATACCCTCTCACCAACCATGAAATCTGCATCTCGAACCTTACGATCCGCATAAGTCTTCTGTCCGGACTGAGCTGAACGCAATCTCTCCTAGATAGTCTTGACCTTATCCAAGGCCACCTGAACTAAATCCGTACCCAAGAACCGAGCCTCTCCCGGCTCAAACCATCCAATTGGAGATCGACATCGCCTACCATACAACGCCTCATACGGGGCCATCCGAATGCTATACTGGTAGCTGTTGTTGTAGGCGACTCTGCTAATGGCAGGAACTGGTCGCACGCGCCTCCGAAATCAATAACACAGGCTCAAAGCATGTCTTCTAGAATCTGAATGGTCCTCTCAGACTGACCGTCCATCTGAGGATAAAAAGTTATACTCAACTGGACCTAGGTTCCTAACTCCTGCTGGACCGCACTCTATAAACGCGAGGTAAACTGCCTACCCCGATCTGAGATAATACACACCGGCACCCCATGAAGGCGAACAATCTCCCTAATGTAAATCTCTGCTAACTTCTCCGATGAGTAAGAGACAGATACTGGAATGAAGTGTGCTGACTTGGTCAGCCTATCAACTATGATCCAAATAGCATCAAATTTCCTCTGAGTCAAAGAAAGTCCGGTAATGAAGTCTATTGTGATCCGCTCCCAGATTTTCCCACGTCATCGAGATCGTGATGGCGCCTACTCGTGGTAGCTAGGCAAGCCAATTCATTCAACATTATCCTATTCATATCATTATTTTTATACTCATACTTAATAGCAAGAGAAATAATTATTCAATTTAATAAATGCGGAAGACTTTCTAAATAGAGATAAACGATACTAAGATAAAACACTGATGAAATCCTCTACCCAAGACGTGGAGTCACCAACTCACGAACTAATAATGAATACTACACATAATGGTCTAAAAGAAATTGATAAATATATGTCTGTCTCGGAACAATGAGACCACGTCAATAAACATAAATAAATAGAAGAGACGCCAGGACTGCGGACGCCTGCAAGCTACCTCAGTCTCGAAATGGTTAGAAATCCCACAAGTACTCTACTACTGTTGTTTCTCCTGTTCGAAACCTGGACCTGTGCAAAAACGCACAAAAGTGCAGTATCAGCACAATCCGGCCCCATGTGCTGGTAAGTGCCTGGCCTATCCCGGCGAAGTAGTGACAAGCCTAGGACCAGACACTCACATAAACATGTGCAGTTCTATATATGTACACCACAAGATAATAAGAAATACCAAGTAACAAATTCAACAAGAAGTATCATAATAGGGGAAAACACAACAGTCAACAACATCTATTAAATTAGTAATGAAACTTAGAGTATAATGGAAACAGTTAATATCAAAATAAGGAATATCAAATAGTTGCACGGCATCACCCTTCGTGCTTTTACTCTCATCCTCACATCCATGGCACGGCATGATCCTTTGTGCATGGTTCAAATAACAAAGACACGGAATGTTCCTTCGTGCATAATCAATATCACAAGGCACGACATGATCTTTCGTGCATAATCATTAATAATGCACGGCATTGCCCTTCACGCATAATCAATAATATGAGGCACGGCATTACCCTTCGTGCAAAATCAATAAACAAGGCACGACATCACCCTTCGTGCATTATCACTCTTCCTCACCCAAATAATAATCACAGTTAAGGGCAAAAGAATGAAAACAATAATCATGAACCATCCCTGCAAGGGACACAATAATCCTCACAACAAGGTCTCGGCAAAGGAAACAATAATCAACTTCACAATAAAGTCCTGGCAAGGGAAAACAATTATCAACTTCACAACCCGGCAAGGGTTCAAGATTATGTCTTAAAAATACCCCAATAGACATCAACAAAAGACTCACGGTCATGCTAGATGCTAGTGTATGGATGCTCATCACCACAGCCCATACACTGCACTCGATCACATAGTAATTAGCACATTAATCCTATTCCCTCAAGCTAGGATAGATCAAACACTTACCTCTAGCCTTGAAGTCTAATCTATCCTTCAACTATAGCTTTACCTCGAGTTTCAGCTTTCAACTTGCTCGAATCTAATCACAATTGATTCAATTACATTAATAAATACTATATAACTTGGTTTGGATGCTTAAAAACAAATTTCTCAAAGTTTATCCCAAAATTTCCCAAAACGCCCCTGATTCCATGTGGTCGGAACTCGGGGTTCGGACCAAAATCCGGTTACCCATTCCCTCACGAGTTCAATTATATGATTTGTTTCGAAATCGGACCTCAAATCGAGGTCTAATTCCCCAATTCATGAAAAACCTAGGTTCTACCCAAAAACAAGAATTTCTACCATGAAAACCTTTGATTTCTCTTGAAAAACATGTTTAATGATGTTAGGAATTGAAAGAATTAAATAAAAAGTGACTTACAAGTGTTTTGGAGTTATTTTGCTCTTGGAGAATCGTGTGTGGTGTGTTGAATTTTGAAAGAGTGAAGAAAAGAGGTTTAAAATTCATTTAAGTATTAGATTGCACAACTGCGGTTATGGGAATTGCGAACATAGCAGGTTTTGGACTGTTGCCCTCGTATTTGCGATAAAAAGTTTGCATTTGCGAACTGGGCTGATTACTGGGGCCTTCGCATTTGCGACATTTTAGTCGCATTTGCGAACATGGGTGGTTCACTAAAAGCCTCGCATTTGCGAGGTAAAATTCACATTTGCGAACCCATGCACTCCCCTGCCATCTTCGTATTTGCGAAGATTGGTTCGCATTTGCGAGCCCAGGCTACTCTGAGTGTTCTCGCAATTGCGAGTAATTCTTCGCAATTACGAAGATATCAGGTGTGCGAACAAAGTTACATATTGGTAGCTGAAAAGATTGGGAGTCTACATATAAGATATATTGATCTCTTAATGGTGTGAGGCCTTTAGGGAAAACCGTACGAGCTTGGCCCAAAGCGGACAATATCACACCAATTTAAGAGTGTATTTGAGCTAGTTTAGCCCAACAAGATAATCTAACGCAATCTTAGTAGCACGTAGTTAACAAATCATCCTTGCAAAACAAAATAAGTGAGTTAAGCATAATATTGTAAGCCACAAAAGAATAACTAGTATTATGAAGCCAAATCTAGAGGGGCGTTTGTAAAACTATCTCAATATTTAAAATTGTGTATAATCTGTGTACATGATATTCCTTCCGTTTCATATTAAATGAGATACGTTCTTTTGTAGTCTGTTTCAAAATAAATGACACATTTCTAATTTTGGAAATAATTTAACTTTAAACTCTTTCTTTTACTCATTTTGCCTTTAATGAGAAGCTTTTATAGCGATATAAATGACATAGCCTCACAAATATTTTACTCCTTAAACTTTTAATCTTTAAAAGTATTCTTCTTTTTATTAAATTTCGTGCCGAATTAAATTACCTTAAATAATATAAAACGGATGGAACTCATAATAGTGTAATAAATAAGCACGACAAGGGTTTGGAGATACCACGATGATAGACTAGTGGTGGAGCTTACACAAGTAATTAACAACCTATTTGTCTGTGCTTTTGGCTTTTCATTTGAACCGATAAGATTAAATAGCTTATCATGTTACTGGAGCAACAAAAGATTCTATAAATAGGATTAGGCAGAATCTATATATAGAGATATCAAACAACACATATCATCCTCCTAATTTGGGAGGGGTTAAAAAAAAAAAAAAAAACACATATCCCCGTAATTCCATTAAGAAATCATCAATCCAATATTTGAATTTGAATATTCACTACACCATCATTTGTCGAGTCCTTACTTTTTTTTTATAAATGTTTGTATATTTTATTCTAAGAATATTACTATATATCATCACCTGGGTATTATATGTTCGAATATCGAATTAAATATACATCCAATTTCTATTTACATCTGCCTTTCATACATATATGTAGAGTTCTAGTTGTACGTCATGAGCTTGTGAAAACCAACAGTCGATCCACCATAATGGTGGAGATTGTTTTGTTTCGTTGAGTACAATATGTTGAATTTGTCCAAAGTTCCTCATCCTCCATCCGTGGGAAATTTGTATTGGGGAGGATTTCTTCCTATAAAAGGAGGCTTAATGTTTAGGATTTAAATATACCTTTTATTTGTCTTCTTATCTTCTTAAGACATTTGTATCTTCTCTCTTTAGTATTATTTCACTTGTATTTTGGAGTGGAATAAAATATTGGTTGTGTCCAAGGAGTAGGCAAAATTAGCCGAACCTCGTAAATTCTGGTGTCCCTTTTATTGTTGCTTTATTGTCTTATTTATTATTTGGTGGCTGCCATAATTTTTGATATAGTAGTTGTGACTCATTCACACTATATACATTTGGCTTCCGCAACAATTGGTATCGGAGCCAAGGTATTATCTCGGTATGCTCTGTGGTTGCAGCGTAGTCTGATCTTCCACATCATAAAAGATTTATCTTGGTAACTGAGTCAAGATTCTGCCTCAGTATGCTCTGTGGTTGCAGCTTAGTCTGATCTTCCACATCAGAAAGGAAATACTCTTGATTTGTGTCGTCAGCTATTAAATAATATTTATGTCAAAGATGGGAGACAATAAAAAAGAAGAATCTACATCAAGTCCCAGCAATACGTCATCATTGGCATCTTCGCTTATGAGAAGAATTGTGTCAAATGTGAAATTTGCGGTAGAAATTTTTTACGGGTCCGAACATTTTGGGATGTGGCAAGGCGAGGTTCTAGATGCCGTTTTTCAACAAGGGCTAGATCTGGCCATTGAAGAAAAGAGACTAGATGCTATTGGAGAAGAAGATTGGAGAATTATCAACCGTATTGCTTGCGGTACCATTCGATCCTACCTTGCTAGAGAGCAGAAATATCCATACACAAAGGAAACTTCTGCAAGTAAATTATGGAAAGCACTGGAGGATAAATTTTTGAAGAAAAATATCAAAATAAATTGTACATGAAGAAAAGACTGTTTCATTTCACCTATGTTTCTAGTACCACAATGAATGCACATATCACCAGTTTCATTAAGTTGGTCACAGATTTGCAAAATATGGATATAACTTATGATGATGGTGACTTGGCCTTGATGTTGTTGGCGTCACTTCCTGATGAGTACGAGCACCTTGAAACTACTCTACTCCATGAAAATGACGAAGTTTCTCTCAGAGAAGTTTGTTCGGCTTTATACAGCTATAAACAAAGAAAGCGAGAAAAACAGAAGGGCGAAGAAGGAGAAGCACTGTTCATGAGGGGTCGTCCTCAAAATCAAACGAGGACAAGGAAAGGCAGATCTAAGTCAAGATCTAAACCCAACAAAGATGAATGTGCCTTTTGTCGAGAAAAAGGGCACTGGAAGAAAGACTGTCCGAAGTATAATAAGGCCAAACATAACAATGGAAAGGCCATTATGGATTCAAATATAGCTGATTGTGATGATTCGATTTCTCATTAGTTACAACGGAACCGTCAACGTCATCAGACATATGGTTGATGGACTCGACTTGTAGCTATCATATGTGTCCCAACAGGGATTGGTTTGTGGACTTTCAAGAAGGAGAATATGGAGTCGTCCAAACAACGGATAACAATCCCTCTTACCTCATATGAAATTGGTTCAATACGATTAAGGAACCATGATGGAATGATCGGAACATTAACAGATGTTCGATATGTACCGAGTTTGAAGAAAAATCTCATATCTTTGGGAGCCCTGGAATCAAAAGGGTTCAAAATTGTTGCAGAAAATGGAGCAATGAGAGTATGCTTCCGGTGCACTAGTGGTAATGAAGGCCAATCGGAAGAACAATAACATGTACCGTTATCTCGGTAGTACAGTTATTGGGACAGCGACAGTGACGTCCAGTGACAACAAAGAGGCAGAAGCAACCAGGCTATGGCACATGCGCTTGGGACATGCTAGAGGAAAATCCTTGAAAACTCTATCAGATCAAGGATTGTTGAAAGGGGTAATGCTTGCAATTTGGAGTTTTGCGAGCATTGTGTCAAAGGGAAACAGACAAGGGTTAAATTTGGTACAACAATCCATAATACTAAAGATATTTTGGATTATGTACACTCTGATATTTGGGGTCCTTCCAAAACACTTCATTAGGTGGGAAGCACTATTTTGTAACCTTTGTCAATGATTTTTCCCGGAGAGTATGGGTGTATACAATGAAGAGCAAAGATGAAATGCTGGGAATTTTTCTCAAATGGAAGACGATGGTGGAGAATCAAACGGGAAGGAGGATCAAGTGTATTCGCACAGACAATGGAGGTGAATACAAAAATGATCATTTTAATAAGGTCTGTGAAAATGATGATATCGTCCGACACTTCACTGTCAGACATACACCACAACAGAATGGAGTGGCAGAACGCATGAACCATACCTTGCTGGAAAAGGTACGGTGTATGTTGTCCAATGCTGGCTTGGGCAAAGAATTTTCGGTTGAGACAATTACATATGCATGCCACCTCATTAATCGCTTACCATCTGCTGCTATTGATGGCAAGACACCATTTGAAAAATAGTATGGAAAGCTTGCTGTAGATTATGACTCTTTGTGTGTTTGGCTCAACTGCATATTATCATGTGACAGAGTCAAAGGGTAAAGAAAGCTATTTTTATGGGGATTACTTCTGGAGTCAAAGGATATACCTTATGGTGTCCTATGACAAAGAAAGTAATATTCAGCAGGGATGTTACCTTCGATGAATCTGCTATGGTAAACAAGGTAACAAATGAAGATACCAAACAAGATGATGGTGCTTCTAAGCAGGTGGAGTTTGAGGAAAAATTTATTTTTCCTACACAAGAAGCAGAGGAGGAAACAAATGAAGATTATCCTCTAGAAGGAGAGTCAATAAAGGAGATTCCAACTCAGAAATCTCAACAACAACTTGAATCAATAGCAACCAGTAGGCCAATAAGGAAAATAATGAAACATATTCGTCTCAAAGAGACAGTTGCTTGTGAAACCACAATTGCAGGTGATGATGTTCCTACCACTTATAAAGACGCAGTCCAAAGTTCAGAAGAAGATAAGTGGAGGATTTCCATGAATAATGAAATACATTCCCTTCATCAGAATCATACATGGAGATTGGCCAATCTCCCGAAGGGAAAGAAAGCAATTGGGTGCAAATGGGTATTTGCATAGAAGGAAGGATTTCCTAACCAAGTAGATGTTCGCTACAAAGCAAGGTTGGTGACCAAAGGATATGATCAAAAAGAGGGAATTGATTACAATGAAGTATTTTCTTCAGTTGTAAAACATTCCTCCATTAGAATTATGTTGGCTTTGGTAGTACAGTTAGATTTGGAACTAGTTCAGATGGATGTAAAAACTGCGTTTTTACATGGAAACTTGGAGGGGGAAATCTACATGACTCATCCAGAAGGATTCAAAGTTGCTGGAAAGGAAAATATGGTGTGCAAACTTGAAAAATTATTGTATGGATTGAAACAATCTTCTAGACAATGGTACAAGCGATTTGACAAGTTTATGTTGCAGCAAGGGTACAAGAGAAGCAAATACGATCATTGTGTGTATTTGCGCAAGCTTAAAGATGGTTCCTTTATATATCTTCTCCTGTATATTGATGATGTATTGATAGCTTCCAAGAATTAGGAAGAAATTGATAAATTGAAGATTCAACTGAAGAAGGAGTTCGAGATGAAGGATCTGAGTGAGGCGAAGAAAATTCTTGGCATAGAGATAATAAGAGATAGACGTTCAAAGAAACTTTATTTATCTTAGAAAGAATATTTGAAGATAGTACTACAACGTTTTGGCATAGATGACAAGACTAAGCCAGTTAGTACTCTACTTGCTCCCCATTTTAAGCTAAGTACTACTATGTCGTCATTGGATAAAGCTGAACGAGAGTATATGTCAAAGGTACCGTATGCAAATGTTGTTGGTAGCTTGATGTATGCAATGGTCTATACGAGACCTAACATTTTACAAGCTGTTGGAGTTATTAGCAGATATATGCATAATCCAGGAAAGGAGCATTGGCAAGCAGTGAAGTGGATTCTACGGTATATTTATAATACTATAGATGTCAGGTTAGTTTTTTAGCAGGAAGGCAATCAGTCTGTAGTTGGATATTGTGACTCAGATTTTGCAGGTGATCTGGACAAACGAAGATCAACTACTGGTTATGTGTTTACTTTTGCAAAGGCACCGGTTAGTTGGAAGTCTACTTTGCAGTCAACAGTTGCTTTGTCTACAACAGAGGCAGAGTACATGGCTATTACAGAGGCTGTGATGGAGGCAATTTGGTTTCAAGGATTGCTAAAGGAGCTTGGTGTTGAACAAAAAAGTATCACAATTTTTTGTGATAGTCAAAGTGCTATTCAATTAGCGAAGAACCAAGTTTATCATGCAAGGACGACGCACATTGATGTTCGGTATCACTTCGTATGAGAAATCATAGAAGAATGTGGAGTAACGGCTAAGAAAATTCATACAACGGAGAATCCTGCTGATATGCTGACAAAGATAGTGACTGCGATCAAGTTTCATCATTGTTTGGATTTGATCAACATTGTTGAATACTCACGATTGAAGATGAAGACACAGCCAAAATTTGTTATAGAGAGAAAATTGAAGATGTGGAATTTTTGCCAATGTGGAGATTTGTTGAATTTGTCAAAAGTTTCTCATCCCACATCGGTGGGGAACTTGTATTGGGGGAGGATTTCTCCCTATAAAATGAGGCTTAATATTTAGGATTTAAACATACCTCTCATTTGCCTTCTTATCTCCTTAAGGCAATTGTATCTTCTCTCTTTAGTATTATTTCACTTGTATTTTGGAGTGGAATAAAATATTGGCTGTGTCCGAGGAATAGGCAAAATTAGCCGAACCTCGTAAATTCTGGTGTTCCTTTCATTGTTGCTTTATTGTCTTATTTATTATTTGGTGACTGCCATAATTTTGGTATAGTAGTTGTGACTCATTTACACTATATACATTTGGATTCCACAACATAATATGCGGTAGGTATTTTATTGCTAATTACATGCAACAGACCACAAGGAAAAGTAGAAACGAAATGTTAAACTTCAAATAAAATAAGGTCCATGAACCAAATTATAATTGGGAAAGAAAAACATTAATTAGGATACAAGTTCAAATTGTGAGAACCGGGAATATTAATTGATGGGTAAATTTATGTCAAGCTCGTGGAAAGAAATTTTATTAACTAATCAAAAGTGTCATCAACTTCATTTTCTATTACTTTATACTGTTCTAAACTGAAAGCCCTATTAGGTAGTGCAGTATATTTTTTATTTATACTTTTGTTTTATTTTGATAATGATGATGAGTTGAGCTAAATAAAAAGAATAAGATTCATATCATCGATCCCAACATAACTTGCTTGGGACCGATGCATAGTCATTATTGTACTATATAGCTAGAACAGAGACTACTTGGTGTATTTGTTGGTGTCTTTGTTACTCACTTTGTATTGTTGTAATAACCAATAAAAAACATTAAACTTTTTGAAATAGAAATAGAAACAGAAAGCTAGTAGAACCAATTTAATAAAATAAATTCTGGAAAAATTGTATAGGAATAAAGCGAGCCTACTAAATACACAGTGTGTCATTAAGAAAATTATTTTCCTTAAATATTCGAGGTGCTGGAATATATCCTCCTATGATAGAACGATTCAACTCAACAGTGTATTGGTACCAAAAACTCAGGTGAACTTCGAACCACACAATGGTCGTAAAACATACTATAAAAAATTGTGCAGAAGAAGAAGAAGAAATAATCAGAAAATTTATTAAGTAAAGATTCTGGGATTCAAGGCATATTTATAGACCATTTGCACTGTTTCTGAAAAGGTTTGCAACCTTTCAGAAACAATCATAGTTGTTGGAACAAGTGGAAAGAAATATTGCGGGAAAACAGAAAACGGATTTAAAATAATCCAAAAAAAACGGACCGGACCGGACCGGATCGCGAGCTCAGGTAATTCTGGATTGAATTTTCATTAATTAATTAAATTAACTGAAAGAAATTTTGTCCAAAAAGATTAATTAATCAATTGATCTTTGACAAATCTAAATCCGAATTCGAATCTGAAATCGAAGTCGAGCCGAGCGAGCGAGCGACGAGTGCGACGTGAGGCTTGCCTTCTTCTTAACTTTCAAAGATCCTGAAGAAGAGCAATTGTATATATACTCATCAAAAGTCTTTTCTTCGTCCAATATGGGACAATGTCCCTTTGCAAAGGAGGGAAACTCAAATATTTCATTTTCCCTCCATTTTCCATTCACCCTCTTTAAGCAACAGCAAGCTTAAAAGCCCAACAATCCCCTCACATGAATGGTGAATGGCTATAAAATAAAGGAATACCCGGACGCATGTATGTTTTACATGCAAGAATTAATTTCATCTGGATACGTTGGTTTCCCTTTGAACTTCATAGTGAACTTATCCGATATACTCGGTCAATCAGTAGATTTGATATCTTTGAACTGTCGAGCCTTATTTTATACCTAGACAACATAAGTCACACAATCAATCCTTAACCATCTATGGTTCTCACGATTGTGTTCTTTCATGAACAACGCCTGGTTTCATGAGTGCTCAGAGAATGGGCCTTTTACTTTCATTCCCCTTGAAACAGCTTACACTTCACACTCACATAGGTGATTTCTAAACGTGTAATCCTATTGACACACTATGTGGTCATATCCTTCCAAACTTAGCTAATCATTAAAAAACTTTAAGCTTTATTGACTCATCAAAAGTCCAAAATGCTTTACCTCGATTTATGAACATTGTCTTCACCACGAGAATGGGTTGAGTTATTTGATAATGTTGAACCATCATTCATAGCTTTGTTTGATCTCTTTGAACCTAGATCGTGGGATCTCCAGTCTTCTAGGTAGAGTTACCACCATGATGACTTATCCTAGACCTTAATCGCATTCCCTTAGAAGATCTTTCAACTACTTTTCTAGATAGGCCTTTTGTAAGTGGATCCGATACTTTATCTCTTGACTTTACGTAGTCAATTGAGATAGCACCGCCAGAGAGTAGTTGTCTAACGATATTGTGTCTCAGTCGTATATGACAAAATTTTTTGTTATACATAATGCTCACAACCCCGCCTGTTGCTGTTTGATTATCACAATACATACAAATAGGTGGAAGAGGTTTGGGCCAAAATGGAATATCTTCTAACAAATTACAAAGCCATTCGACTTCTTCATCGGCCTTATCTAAAGCTATAAATTCAGATTTCATTGTAGAATGGGCGATGCACGTTTGTTTAGATGATTACTGCTCCACCCCCAACTGTGAAAACATATCCACTCATCGATTTAACTTCAGATGATCTGGTGATCTAATTTGTATCACTATATCCCTCAATCACAGAGGGGTATTTGTTATAGGCCAAAGCATAATTTTGGGTATGTTTTAGATACCCCAAAACTCATTTCATTGACACCCAATGTATTTAATTGGGATTACGTGTAAACGACTCAGTTTGCTAATAACACATGCTATATTTGGTCGCGTCCAATTTATGATATACATCAAACTTTCCAATACTCTTGCATAGTCCAGTTGTTGAGTCACTTTCACCTTCATTCTTTTGAAGTGCATAACTCAAGTCAATTGGAGTCTTGACAATCTTGAAATCCAAATACTTGAACTTGTCATGTACTTTTTCAATGTAGTGAGACTGTGATAATGCTAGACCTTGTGGAGTCTTATGAATTCTACTTGCTAAGATTACATCAGCAGCTCCTAACTTTTTCATGTCAAATTTTGCTACCCAGCATGTGCTTAGTAGCTTTTATATTTGTCATACTTTTGTTCATTATCAACATGTCATCAACATATAAACAAACAATGATTTCATGACATGGAGAGTTTTTAATGTAAACATATTTGTTACACTAATTGATTTTAAACTCACTTGCCAATATTGTTTGGTCAGATTTGGTATGCCGTTGTTTGGGTGCTTGTTTAAGTCCATAAATCAACTTAACAAGTTTGCACACTTTCGTTTCTTTATCAGAAACCATAAAACCCTCATGTTGTTCCATGTAAATCTCTTCCTCAAATTCTCCGTTTAAATAAACTATTTTAATACACATTTTGATGGTTTCAAGACCATACACGGCCGCTAGTATCACTAACACCCTAATAGATATTATCCTCGTTAGTACGAGTAAGTGTCAAAGTAATCAAGACTTTCCTTTTATCTATAACCTTTGACAACAATTCTTGCCTTATATTTTCCAATAGTGCCATCAGCTTTCATTTTCCATTTAAAGATCCATTTCGAACCTATAGGCATATTTTCTGGAGGAAGATCAACCAATTCCCATGTATAGTTATTCAAAATTGATTGAATCTCACTATTTACTACCTCTTTCCAAAACTATGAATCAGAAGATGACATAGCTGCTTTAAAAGTTTGAGGCTCATTTTCAAGCAAGAATGTCACAGAATCTGGTCCAAAGGAAGTAGATGTTCTTTGATGTTTTCTATACCTTGGATCTTCTACACTTGGAGTATTTTCCTTTGGTTCTTCCCGAGGTCGTTTAGGTCTTTTACTTAACAACTCATATTCAGTTTTATACGGATAGATGCTTTCAAATAATTCAACATTATCTTATTCCATTATTGTATTAACATAAATTCTGGGATTATCAAATTTATGAACCAAAAACCGTCATACTTTACTGTTTGTACCATATCCAATGAAAATGCAATCTATAGTTTTGATTCGATTTTAAGCCTTTTAAGTAAAGGAACCTGTACATTTGCTAGACACCCCCACACTTGGAAATATTTCAAGTTAGATTTTCTTCCTTTCTATTTTTCATATAGAATAGATTGCATTTTTTTGTGGGGGGGGGGGGGTACTATGTGGAGTATTCGGTTAGCTATAAGGATAACTTCCCCCGTAAACTCTGAGATAATTCAAACTTATTAATAAAGAATTCATCATTTTTTAATGTCCGATTTTTCCTTTCCGCAATTCCATTGTATTGAGGTGTGTAAGGCGTAGTAGTCTGATGGATTAGTCCATATTCAGAACATATTTCTGCAAACGGAGATTCATATTTTCCACCCCTATCACTTCTAATTGTTTTGATCTTTTTATTGAGTTGATTCTCCATTTCATTCTTGTATTGCTTAAATATTTCAATTGCTTCATCCTTACTATTAAGCAAATAAACATAACAATATCGAGTACAATCGTCAATAAAAGTAATAAAATACTTTTTCCACCTTGAGAGGGCGTCGATTTCATATCACAAATGTCAGTATGAATTAAGTATAAAGGACCTGAATTCCTTTCAACAGACTTATAAGGATGTTTTACAATAGATTCAACACATGTTTGATATTTTAATTTACTACACTCGAATTTAGGTAATACTTCTAAATTAATTAACTTCCGCAAGATTTTGTAGTTTACATGTCCTAAATAGTTATGCCATAAATATATGAAAAGAAGCTGAAATTTATTCATACTGTCAACAACCATTACATTGAGTTTGAAAAAGCCCTCTGTGAGGTAGCCTTTTCCAACATACATTTTATTCTTGCTGACAACAACTTTATCAGAAACAAATACACATGAATCCATTCTTCACAAGTAAAAAAGTAGAATCTAAATTCTCCCCAATAATAGGAACATGAAGAATGTTGTTGAGCATTAAAACCTTGATGGTTGTTGCATTATTTCCCATGGAAATCTCTTCTTCAGGACCAGCTGTAGAGTAAGTCGCAAATGCTTCTTTGACAACACAAACATGTTGAGTGGCTCCAGATTCAATCCACCACTCCTTTAGATTTCAAACTAGGTTGCATTCCGAAAGCGTTGCACACATATCATCAATGTCATCATTCTTCTCCACCATGTCGGCATGTCTCTTCTTCTTATCCTTTTTCAAGAGACGACAATCAGGGGCTTTGTGACTAACTTTTTCATAATTGTAGTAGTTTCCCTTGAATTTCTTTTTGTCCTGCTCCTTAGTCTGTCCGGAAGACCTCTTCCTCTTCTTACTTTTTGTAGCAGTCACCTTAACGATATTAGCTCCCATGATCGTTGAATTTCCTCGAGAGTTGTTTTGTTGTCTTTCTCAATATTGAGACAAATCACAAGATCTTCCAACTTCATTTCTTTGCGCTTGTGCTTAAGATAATTCTTAAAATCTCTCTACGAATGAGGCAATTTTTCAATCATTACAGCCACTTGAAATACTTCATTCACGACTATACCTTCAGCAATAAGATTGTGAAAAATAAGTTCAAGCTCTTGAACTTGGGTTTCAACAATTTTGTTGTCTGTCATTTTATAATAGTCTAGAAGTTTGGCAACCACGAACTTCTTCAACTATGCATCTTTAGTTTTGTACTTTTTCTCAAGTGTTTCCCATAATTCTTTCGAAGTATTCATCGCACTGCACATATTGTATAAGTCATCCTCTAAAGCATTTAAGATATAGCCATTGCAAAGAAATATGTCTGTTTCCATGCCTCAACAATTATGAATTTCTCATTGTCCGGTATGTCCGCAGCAGGCACTGGAGGTTCTGTTAAGTTAAATTCTTAAGTTTCAATGATGACAATTTCTAATTCTATTTTGCAGAACTCATGAAAAAGGAAAAATAAAATCAGTTGCCAAAATCAATGGATCTATAGAAGGAACCAAAAAGGTTGCTCATCTACCCAGCTTCAATCAAGGCAATCAGTTTTCAAACGAATAAGTTATTGCC
>JASVEL010006745.1:0-26038 GCA_032618575.1 Nicotiana noctiflora
GCTGCCCATTAAAATAATTAACTAGAAATAAACCTACTCTTCTCTTCTCTTCTCTTTCCCCTACTTCTCTCCCCCACCCTCTCTTGCTTTTCCTTTACCTTCTCTTTCCCTCTCGCCTATTGTTCCGATCGGCGCCGGCAGCTTTCTGGCGACCACCAGTGACGGCGTTTCTTCCTCCTTTATTTCCCTTTATCTCCCTCTATATTCCCTCTCATCTCCCTTTTCTTCCCCATTTTTTATCCTCCCCGCTATCCCCTCCCATCCCCCAATGATCCGATCCCCACTCTCATCCCCTTTCTTCACTTTTGACTTCCCGTTGAACCGTGCTGCCCAACGTCCAGTGGTAGTAGAGGCAGCGGGACCATTTCTTTTTTCGTCTCCTTATTTTTTTTTTGTACGGGTCAATCAGAGTAGTGCCTGGGGTTCATGGAGGCGGCGATTTCAGCAGTGCAACTAGCGGCAGTGGTGGTACTTGGCGGCAACCGACGTTGAGTCATATTTTCAGGTTCTTTCCATCGGGAGTTGGTACCTCCTGCTTTCTCGTCTCTTACCTTATGCTACTTAAGTTGTGACTATTTAGGTAGCACCACTTCAAGCATATTTTTAAAACACCTGTAGTTGCTTCCTGTTTTTCTCTAGGTATACCTATAGGTATAGTGGCTGTGGTCTGGGATGGCAAAGTAGGGTCATGTCCTCGAGAGGTGCCAGGGGTGAGGAGCGGGGTGGGAAGGGGGCCAGTGGATGGGACAAGAGGCAAGAAGGGTAAGGGGAGAGAGGGAGCCCGTAGATTAAGGATCGTATCATGGAACATAGGCACGCTGACGGGTAAATCTATTGAGCTGGCAAAGATTCTCCAAAAGAGGAAGGTTAATATAGCCTGTGTCCAGGAGACTAGGTGGGCAGGATCTAATGTTCGGAATGCGGACGGGTATAAGTTATGGTACTCTGGAGTCGTGAGGGGTAAGAATGGAGTGGGTATCTTGGTGGACAGGAATCTTAGAGAGTCTGTGGTGGAGGTTAGGCGAGTGAATGATAGACTAATATTTATTAAGTTGGTGATCGGTGATTGCACCCTCAATGTAGTGAGCGCTTACGCATCGCAAGCGGGTTTAGATAAGGAGGTCAAGAGGCATTTTTGGGAGGGTTTGGACGAGGTTGTTTGTAATATTCCACCTACTGAAAGGTTATTTATTGGAGGGGATTTTAATGGCCATATAGGGTCAGTTGCTAGTGGCTATGGCGAGGTGCATGGTGGCTTTGTACTTGGGGTTAGAAACGGAGGAGGTACTTCACTGCTAGACTTCGCCAGGGCTTTTGAGCTGGTGATTGCGAACTCATCTTTTTCGAAGAGGGAGGAGCACCTGGTTACTTTCCAAAATTCAGCAGTGAAGACTCAGATTGATTACCTTCTCCTCAGAAGGTGTGATAGAGGTTTGTGCAAGGATTGCAAGATCATCCCGGGAGAGATCCTTGCGACTCAACATAAGCTTTTAGTAATGGACGTCGGTATTATGTTGAAGAGGAAGAAGAGGTATGCTCGGGGTAGACCGAGGATTAGATGGGGAACTTTAACCAAGGATAAAGCCCAAGAGTTGGAAGAGAGGTTAGCTGCTAGGGGAGCTTGGAGGAGTAGTGGGGACGCAAGCACTATGTAGTCATCAACGACGAACTATGTGAGGCATGCGGGTACTTGTTCTTAATGGTAAAATTTGCGAGCACGAGATTTTTTGCCTTACATGAGAATTACTCCCAAAAATCCAAAAAATAATATAGCTTTGTGATGTGTGTGATTTTTCTGTGACTTTTATTTAATTTTAATTATTTTTCGTTTGCGTTTGTTTGTGCGTGATTATTCGTAAATTAATGTATGTATGTTGCATTTAAATTTAGAATTTAATTAAGTAATTTGCCTTATAAAAAAATAAAATCAAACGGTGTGTTTTTGCATTTTAATATTTTTAGTCAAAGTTGTGTAGTTTATAATTTTAATTGGTATTTAATTTTATGTGTTAATTGTTAGTAGAACTTAGTTAGTATTTTTATAAATTAACTCGATTTTGTAGTATATTTAGAATTTTGTGTATTAGAAATTAAAAGAAAAAGAAAGAAATAAAGATAAAGAGTAAAAAAATCCGGATTGGGCCAATTGAAAGAGAAACAAGACCAGGCCCAAATGAGTTACACCAAACCCAATCCAAAACAAGCCCAGACCCGTTCTTTCCCTTACCCGTCCCAAGGACCCACTCCCATAACCCTTTAAACGACACCGTCCCCCTAAGCAACGAGATCTTGGTCGTCAATTGCATTTGATCAAACGACCAGGATCATCCTAACCTTACTATATATTACTAAAATGCACCATGTAGATGCGTGATTTTGCCCCTACCCGAGATTTTTTTATATTTTTAGCATAAAATATTTAGTTTAGGCCTAATATAGCTATCTTAGCTAATTTTGACTCTTTTACTTTATTTTTACCTTAAAATGAAAAATAACAAAAATATAATTTTATTAATGTTTCGTATTCATTTTTAAACTTGAAAAATACAAAAATAGTACTTTATAATTCTATTTTTTTATAAAAAAACGAAAATAATAAAAATAGTTTCATTAACATTTTGTTGTTACTTTAATTTTGAAAAATATATAAAAAAATAATTTTGTTTAATTATTAGTCTTATAGTTATTTTGATTACGTATGATTAATTAAATAACACCGTGTTCGCATTCTCGGTTCCGGGCAAAGAATAATATTCGGATTCAAACTACCCGATTTTATAATTTTCGGACCTAGCCTATAACAATCCGAGTCCGCCACACGCGGAGAATACAGACGGAGCACGAGGCGAAACCCATAACCCTTGAAACCCACGTGGAGACCCATGACTCTTGGTCTCTCACATTGGAATTTTCAGAATTTCCAAACGGACAAAAGAAAAGGGTGGACAACCAATCTGGAGGTCACGTTTTGGGTGGGGAAAAGGCTGTCACCATTCAGTTGGTTTCTGGATTTTTTAAAGAAGAAGAGGTTTTAAAAAAAGGGGAGGGGAACAATTTTTTGACGGATCCAACTCTGAAACTTTCCGAGATCCAACACCTCTACTCTTTCATTTTTAGAAGCTTGCTTCCTCCATGAAAACCATTCAAAAAAATAGCTCCAACCTCAGCTGAACAAACCAGTCCAAAATCCTAGCCAATCACGTAAAATTTCACCTTCCACATCCAAACACCATCGCTAAGGTTTCCGAATTGAGTCGAGGTCATCGAGTTTTAAAATCTCCGATCGTGGTCCATTTTTTCGAGTTCTGTATCCGATTCCAAACAAATTAATCAAAGCTTAACGTTGAGGTTTGTTTCCTGTTCCTATTACTCTGCTTTTGGTTCAAATAAATAGCATACGACTTTAGATCTGATTTGAAGTAACAGGAATCTCTCATTGGAATTTGAGAATGAACTAGTGGTATATTTGGTACCCTAAGCAGATTGAAATCAAATATATTTAGATAAGTGTTCTTCTGCGAATAATTGTTGAATTTTTGAAGGAATGTTAACACAATTGTCATGTATATTTGAATTTAGTTGTGTATGATCCTACATTATGTTTGCTTTTGCTATTGTTTTGGAGTTTAAGCTGCAAAGGGATTGTTTAAATTTTCTGGTCATGATAGTCTTGTTATTATTTGAGTTAATCTTTAATAATTTTACACAGTCTTATATTAAGTTTATTTTCAAAAGGACATTTAAATAGATATGTGTGACACCCGTACTCCATCTAATCACTGTCACGGTCTCGTGTTTTAGTTGTAGTGTTACTTTGTATTTGTGAAATTGTGGATAATTTTGATGAGGGAAGGAAAGATGAAAAAGTTTTGTCCGGTCATTCTTGTAGCTGCATTTCCCTGTGTAATTTTGTTTGCTTTTTTTTGTTAATTGAAAAGTGTGACATCCATTTTAGTTTCTTTTCATTATTGTTGTGTTCATTCCTTTTTAGTTGTTTTTTTTCTTGTTTTGTTTTCGTTCATCTTTCCTTTATAGTTAGTTTTTCATTTAGTTAGATATGATTTAGAAGTGAACTTGAGTCCGGATGTGCCATATTAGATAAATTAAAATTTATGGCGCTCAAAGTTTAGTTGAGTTTTTCCTTTAAAATTAGAATTGATGTGTCATGCCAAACAAAAAAAATGACAATTGCGTGGCCCTCATTTTAGTTAGCTTTAACTGATCCTTAGAACTCGAGGCATGTCATTTAGTAAATTCCATGGCCCTCGCAAAAGTACAAATGCATAGGTGCTTTAGGCACCTACTTTAATAAAGTTACCTTCTTAATTCGGGTGCACATTTATGTGACCCAAATCCAAATCTCAACAGAGTCGAAATGTGTCGATAACCACGGGTACATTGACTGTGATGTGGTTTGAGATACATTTTCACAATGTTGCAATTCTTTGTTAAAATAATAATAGTAATATTAAAAGTGGATAAAGATTAAAATTTGCACATAAGTTAAAATATGATATAAATCAGATAAATAAGCCAAATACGATAGTTGAGTGACCGTGCTAGAACCACGGAACTCGGGAATGCCTAACACCTTCTCCCGGGTTAACAGAATTCCTTATCCAGATTTCTGGT
Organism: Nicotiana noctiflora; assembly: GCA_032618575.1. Classification (NCBI taxonomy): domain Eukaryota; kingdom Viridiplantae; phylum Streptophyta; class Magnoliopsida; order Solanales; family Solanaceae; genus Nicotiana; species Nicotiana noctiflora. Next base: position 4,633 of record JASVEL010006745.1, read on the forward strand.
TCGCGGACTGTTAAATAGAGTCAAACCTTTCCTCGATTCGGGATTCAACCGGTGACTTGGAACACCTTAAATCTCCCAAGTGGCGACTCTGAATTAATTAAATAAATTCCGTTTTGCTTGTCCTTTAATTGGAAAAACTCCACTCGCACCCTCGCGGGTCAGCGGAAAAAGGAGGTGTGACAGCTCTGGCGACTCTGCTGGGGAATGAAACCCAGAACTTCAGTTCAGAGTTTAAGAATTCGAGCTCAGTTAAATTGTTGTTTTTGTCTATATCTGATTTTATTATATGTTTAATTAATGTGCTATATGTCTACCGCTTTGATACTAGTTGCACTGTATATACAAACTGCTATATGTTACCGCTTTGATATTATCTGAACTGTATATACAAACTGCGCCGAGTCCTTTCTTTCTCTCACCCCCGGGGACGTGCTCACTGGTTGAGACTCCCTATTCTGTTAGTGTCATACCCCGAAATAATAAAGAGGCTCGGAAAGTTTCTAAGCCGGTTGGCCTTTTGGTTCCTGGAAAGGAGCTCCTTCCTCAGCCCGAGTTGTCCGCTTGGGTACACAGTCTAGATCACATACCGAGGTTCTGAGCTTAGAATAACATGACCTCATGCCGGATCCCTAGTAGGAAACGCTTATTTGCATCACGTTGCATTTGATTTAGGGGACTCAACACAGGGGTTGGGTCCGTCTAGGACATGTGACCCGGTAATCAAAGACCGAGCATATTATATGTTGCATTTATTTATCATGCATTATTATGATGATTGGTTAAATTCCTGGAAAAAAAAAAGAAATAGAATTTTGAAATAGAAAAGTATCAAAAATATTGACGAAATGCTGTCGAAAATTTGAAAATTTGAAAAATAGGAAGAGCAATTTTGTTGAAATAATTGGTCATAAAATAATTTGACCGAACTATGCAGGTTTGATTCTCGCCATTAGGTGGGATACGTAGGCAACCCTCATCGGGTCCAACCACCCCTTCAAAAAATTAAAAAAAAAATATCGAAGTTTTAGTTTTCAATAAAATCAAAGTGATGCCATTTTTGAAAATGGCCTGTTCCGAAAGGATGCCGGAAGGCTGTTTGTGCAAAAATGGCCACTTTGAAATCTTTTCTTTTTCTTTTTTAATAGCCTTGAAATACCCCTTTGGGAAATGTTGAAAGGCCACCCCTTTTAAAAAAAATCAAAAAAATGTGTGTTTAGTTTTGTCAATAAATTCAAAGTGATGTTGTTTTTGAAAATAGCCGAATGTTCTGAAAGGACGCCAGAAGGTTGTTTTTGCAAAAATGACTACTTTGAAATCTTTTCATTTCCTTTTGAATAATAGCCTTGAAATATTCCATGTGGAAATGTTGAAAGGCCATAGCCTCAAAATCAAGGTTGAGTCATCACTCAACTTTACAAAAATAACCACTTTATCAAATAAGTCATTACATGGCCACAATTTTACTGAAATAGCCATATTTTTGTATTTTTACTTCCTCAGTCTTGTATTGGCCTGTGTCGGTGCTGAACGATGCCCCATAGGCCCCAGGATAAACATTTTGAATTTGTATCTTCTTAAAACAAATTTTGCAAAAAAAGCCACTTTGTCTAAATAAGCCATTACTTGGCCAATTTTGTAAAAATAGTCACAATTGACATCAAAAATTTCTCAATCTTGTGTTGGCTTATGGCGATGCCGAACGATGCCCCCATGAGCCACAGGATGAAAAAATTTTCAAGTTTTAAATAAAGTTTGCAAAAATAGCCATTTTGCCAAATAATCCATTACATGGTTAATTTTGTAGAAATAGTCATAATTGGCGCTAAAATTATTCTTATGCTTGTAGAAATCTCCGGCACAAGGTGTGAAAGTTTTTCATCAGAGTTTTTAGTTGGAGTCGGCTTTTACAATTTTCTTCAAAAAAAAAGAAAAAAAAATCAAATAAACATCTCTTTATTTCTTGCATTAATTGGCAAGAACTACGCTCGGTCTGATTCATGCGGGGTCATGATACGTAGGCAATCTCCATAAGAGTCGACCACAACTGTATATGTATATATATAAAAATAAAAAAAAGGAAAAAAAAAAAACTGGAATGACACATGCGGTGAATACGTATATGGTTAACTGGCTAGGTGCATTGCATCCTATGTGCTATAACATATCTGTTAAACTCAGTAAGCTAACAAGTTTGTTGCAATTTCAGAAAAGTTTAGCAGTTGACTTGACAGAATATACTGGCCAGCCACCATTACCATACTAGATCTAAAGTGCCAATTCCAGCAAGCATGTCTAGTTCCGGTAAAAGTCTCGAGGAAGAGAAATCAGAGATACAGGTCATGAAAGAAGAGGTAGATCGGTTGAAACGACAGATAACAGAGATGCACCTAGCCTGGGCTAGGGGACAGTCACCACCAAACCTTCCTACTCTTACACCAGCTCCAGAGCGTCCGCCTATTGGTCCCTCGACAATTGCACCGATCTATCCATATTATCAAGGGGAAAACCCTTATACATCCCAGGTTCCACCAGCTAGACAAAATACTCATCCTCCGGTCACCCCTGTTTTCGTGGCACCTCCATCTGCTACTTTACAGAAGTCGTCCAGTGAACCGCTTTTCCGAATACATGACAATCATTGTTATGATCCCGAGCCTACCTTTAAGGCTCCTGAACCGCATTCACACGCCCCTCATTGGGATAGCCCGGCAGAATCGGAAAAGCACTTCAAAAGTTTGGAACATGAGGAAGTTATTCGGAAAGTCAAAAGCCTGGAGCAATCTTTCAGGAATATGCATGGTTTAGGCAACCAAGTAAGTGTTGCTTATAAAGATCTATGCCCATTTCCAGATGTCCAGTTGCCTGCTGGGTTCAAAATGCCCACGTTTGATCTATACGAAGGGCATGGTGACCCAGTAGCCCATCTCCAAGGTTTCTGCAGCAAAATGCAAGGAGCCGGAGGGCGAGAAGAACTTCTGATAGCTTACTTCGGTCAGAGCTTGGGAGGGTCCGCACTAGAGTGGTACACCGGGCATGATCCCAACAGATGGTTTACATGGGATGACCTGGCCCAAGCATTCATCGGCCAGTTTCAATATAATCTTGAAATAATCCCCGATCGCTTATCATTGCTAAAATTAGAGAAGAAACCCGCCGAAAGCTTTAGATAATTTGGGTTCCGCTGGAGGGAACAGGCAGCAAGGGTAGATCCACCGATGAGAGAGAACGAGATGGTAGATTACTTCTTGCAGACACTGGAGCCAACTTACTTTAGTCACCCGGTGACATCGGTTGGTAAATCTTTCAATGAGGTGGTCAAAATGGGCGGAATGATAGAAGAGGGACTTAAGTCCAATAAGATCTTGAGCTATTCCGCGTCGAAAGCAACAACTCAAGCTATTCAGAATGGCACAGGGGTTGCATTCGGGAAGAAGAGAAGAGAAGAAATTGCAACGGTAGAGGAGGGTACTTGGTCCAGATCGAAAGGTCCTTCACCTCATTACCCAGCCAGACCCTACCACCCAAATCACCCTAATCATCCTCCCCGAAACACATATCCACCACCAAGGGCCTACAATAACCCTCCAGGACCAGGTTTCCGAGGGAATCAGGCCTTCAGAAAGGAAAAGGCACAAAGAACCTTCACTGAGTTGGGAGAAACTTATATTGCTCTGTTCCACAAATTGAAGCAGATAGGTTTGTTGAGTCCTGTTGAGACAAGATTGCCAAATCCCCTACCCCCAAATGTGGATCGCTCAATAAGCTGTGAGTATTGTTCAGGGGCTCTCGGACATGATACCGAGAAATGTTGGAAACTCAAACATGCAGTGCAAAATCTTATTGACACCAATAAGATCGAGGTTCAGACACCAGAGGCACCCAACATTAATCAGAATCCATTGCCAGCTCACCCTTAGACCCATGTGATCAAATTGATACATAATGGAAAGGAAAATTAAGAAGCCCGATCTGTATTCCAAAGCAAAACCAATCGGCAGAAATTGGTATATGAGAAGTCATGCTTGGTAATCGAGAGGAGTTTTCGGTGGTTTGTTTTGTTGTCATTTCTTTTTTCCGAGTTGTTTTCGGGGTTGTGACCCGGATCTTGTTTTGAAGTGAAACCCTCTTATCTTTCCATTTTGGTCATTGCAGTTTGCTTAGTCGTTTCAAGTTTCGTTTTAGTTTTGTATTTTGGTTTGCTTATTTGTATTTGAATCATTTCGCCGTTTAGTTTTATGAAACTTTCGGTCTTTTATTACCCCAGTCATCTTTTGTTTAGTTCTTCTATCTTTAAGTTTGTCATTTGTTCGAACGCCGACTCTAATGACATGGCATCGCACATAATTTTGGCCTAATATTAAGGGTTAATCATGAAGCAATTCGAAGATAATCAGGTCATTTTAAAAAAAAATGATTTGAGATTATTTGGAGCCCGAATCATGTGAGACTGGGGCAGGTAAAACATGAAGAAACCCTTAAAGGAAAATTGGCTATGCTAAGACGGGGTTCGCTCGTGATACTGAAATGAAAGTGTCATCCAGCAATACTTTAAAATGACAGATGAAAAGGCGAATGGACGATATGGTTATCAATCAGGGCACAAACAGAAGATGTCGTGAATATGTTGTTTGAACTTGGCATGTTTTGAAGATTGGAATGACGAAGGCATTTTGTTCAGCTATCCAAACACTTTTCCATCGTCAAACCTTTGAGCCTTAATTTAAATTCTTTCATACCCCTCCTTCGGAATTAGTTGCGAAGACTAGAAACACAAGTTTGAAAGACAAGAGAAGAAAGGGATAAAGAAAAGAAAAAAAAAGAAAACAACAAAAAGAGATAAAGAAAAGAAAAGAAAAAGAAAAATGAATGAAAAAGAGCAACTTGAAAAAAAAAGGGGGAATTGGGAACTACGTTTGACCTGATTCCTCAAAGAGGATATGTCGACGCTTCACATCTCGGTCATAGTGTAAGTAAAGTAATAAAAATTCCCAAAATTAAAGTAAAAACTGGGGCAAAGAAAAATTGTGTTGATTATAAATAAATTTAGGTCCGAAGGTTGTAAATTTTGAACCCAAAATTGATTTTGTTTTGAGCCTTCAATATCCTTTCTTTCTAGCCCTATCCAAATCCCACATTACGGTCCAAAGAAAGACCTTCCGATCAGTCTTCAAAAGATGCCGCGTCAGGCGAGGGATAGAGTCCTATCATAATATAACACGTTTGATTCTCATCAGAAAAGACTCTGATTCCCAGCAGAAAGGAAACACGAGAGATTCTTAGCAGTGACACCCCAATCCCCAGTTAAAAGTAATACAAATGAGAGAGTCTTACCGGTGAAAACCTTCACAGTCACCATAAGGCGATGAAAGCTGAGAGAAAACAAAAATGAGAGAGGCTTGAAAGTTAAAACCCTTCGGGCACTTTAAGTCGAATAAAGGTGACAATCAGATGGAAATTGTGAAAGGCGATTAACGACAGAGGATAGGCCATATGTGCATGTCATGACCAGTAGAATTGGTATTCGCATATGTGATTTCCCTTTGTCTTCTATTTTGTTTCTTTTTATCTTTCTCATTTTATCAAAAATTTCCCATCAAAGTCTGTCTAGTCAGAACAAGTGAGAAATGACTTCAAAACTTGCCACCAACTTTCCAATTATTATGCAAAGCAAGGAAATGCCATTGACGGCAGAGAAGTGGGGTGCAAGGAAGATTATTAAACTGGGGCAGAAAATTTTCTTTTCAGTTTGAAAATTTTCTGGAAGTCAATACCCACTTGGGGAAGAAGGAAAGTCTTAAGGGAAATGGTCTTCGAACCAGTGTCATCCTCAACAGCCTTCAAGAAGAGTGAAATGCCAATTTTGAGGAAATGAAAATCCCCCAGCAATGTTATCTACAACAAGTGCCGAGGTGGTCGGACCACACAGAGTGGTAAAGGAAGAAAGGAAATCTCATCTTCAACAAAATAACCCCCATCAAGTTGAGAAACACAGAATGGGGAAGGGATAAATTGAAAAACCCATCCCCAGCAGGAATATCATCAAATGAAATCATTCCCCAACAAGTTTTGGGAACCCCGAGCGAGGGAAAGGGGAAGAGGAAAAACCACCCTACAGGAGCGGCACAACCGCTCACAATATTTTGAACTAACAAATTTTCTTTGATTTGAAACAGGAAAAGAAAGTGCTATTGATAGCAGAAAGTCATGCCACAAGGAAGAACATCAATACTGGGGCAGAAAATTTTCTGCCGTTGTTGAAAATTTTCTCGGAGAAACGAGGAAGGCAATTCAAGATGACGTATCAAGTTTGTCCACCTTCAAATAGGATGTTTCAGGTTTGTCCACCTTCGAACAGGACGTCTCATGTTTGTTCACTCCAAACATTGATACAATGGGAGTATTTGCCCTCGAATAGGATACAATGGGAGTATTCGCCTCGAATAGGATACAATGGGAGTATTCGCCCTCGAATAGGATACAATGGGAGTATTCGCCCTCGAATAGGATACAATAGGAGTATTCGCCCTCGAATAGGATACAATGGGAGTATTCGCCCTCGAATAGGATACAATGGGAGTATTCGCCCTCGAATAGGATACAATGGGAGTATTCGCCCTCGAATAGGATACAATGGGAGTATTCGCCCTCGAATAGGATACAATGGGAGTATCCACCCTCGAATAGGATATTTTACGTTGGTTTTATTTTACATTGTCCTTTGCATATTTCATAAATTATTGCCAGAATGCATTTTTAATTCAAAATTTGCTACTAAAAGCATGCGCCTACCTGTATAACAAAAGGCAAGTCTTCAGTCTTTACATTGCAGGTCTTGAAACCAGTAACCCACCATAAAGCAGAGAGTTACAACAAGAGTTCCCAACACAAATTCAAATGCATGAGTCAAAGGAAGGGAGGGAATGAAGGAAAATTTTCCCAGCATCATTATCCTCAGCAGGTAAGTAAACAATTCCAAAGATATCCCCAGCAGTCAAGGGAAAAATAACACGACCTAGGAGGAAAGCAATTCCGAAACAAGGTAATTCAGAAGAAAGGATGGGATGGAGTTAATGAAGTTGTAGTTGAATTCAGGGAGCCCGCCTGAAGAATGGAGTGGCGATCTAGTTTCGAAGTTTATGAGTTGAAGTCAGGAAGCCCGCCTGAAGAATGGAGTGGCGATTTAATTTTGAAGTTGTAGTTGAAGTCAGGGAGCCCGCCTGAAGAATGGAGCGGCGATTTATTTTTGAAGTTGGTTAAGGAAAGCGGCAGAGTGTAACGGAAATCCCCAGCATGAATCAGAAGGAAGGCAACCAGAATGCGAGAAGATAGATTCAGACTTCGAAGGAGAATAGCTCGAAGATCACAAGTAAGGGAATTCACTTCGGAGTGCAATGCAAGATAGCAACAAAAGAAGCTTGCAACCAGAATGCGAGTCAACAGTCCGAGGGGATCAACAGAAGTTTAGTCACAATAAACAAAAAGAAAAAGAAAAGGCAAGAAGCCAATCCAAAATGCAGAAGCTGATGAAAGTTGTCCAAGACATGGTCAATGACACAAGAACTGCAAGCCTGGTCCTAATTCAGAAGGGCGAAGAAGATTGAACTAGCACCTACAACTAGCAAGTATCGAGGTTCAAATTTAGAGTCTACATGAAGCACCAACCAATACTCAAGATCAAGCTTCAGAAGACTCATAGAATCTTGTAACTAGTAGCTGATAGGCTTAGTTAGTCTTTTTCATGTTTGATTTTTGATGTAATAGCAGGACCACGGACCGGAACCTCGATGGAACGAAACCTCGACGGAACGACACCTCGACTGGCTCTCCACCTTGGTATACCCCTTCCTCACTCACTTTCGAACTACACGTGGCCTGATTCCTTTATAGCCAAGGATATGTAGGCAGCTCAGATACAAGGGCTCGGTCACATCCTCTTCTTTTTAGTTTAGTCTCCCTGAATAAGGGTCGGGTCAAAACACTTGTCTAGTCGTTCTTTGTCTGAAAACTCTGTGTGTTTTTCAGTCAAAGAGGGGCAGCTGTAGATGCGTGATTTTGCCCCTACCCGAGATTTTTTTATATTTTTAGCATAAAATATTTAGTTTAGGCCTAATATAGCTATCTTAGCTAATTTTGACTCTTTTACTTTATTTTTACCTTAAAATGAAAAATAACAAAAATATAGTTTTATTAATGTTTCGTAGTCATTTTTAAACTTGAAAAATACAAAAATAGTACTTTATATTTTTATCTTTTTATAAAAAAAATGAAAATAATAAAAATAGTTTCATTAACATTTTGTTGTTACTTTAATTTTGAAAAATATATAAAAAAATAATTTTGTTTTAATTATTAGTCTTATAGTTATTTTTATTACGTATGATTAATTAAATAACACCGTGTTCTCATTCTCGGTTCCGGGCAAAGAATAATATTCGGATTTAAACTACCCGGTTTTATAATTTTCGGACCTAGCCTATAACAATCCGAGTCCACCACATGCGGGGAATACAGACGGAGCACGAGGCGAAACCCATAACCCTTGAAACCCACGTGGAGACCCATGACTCTTGGTCTCTCACATGGGAATTTTCAGAATTTCCAAACAGACAAAAGAAAAGGGTGGACAACCAATCTGGAGGTCACGTTTTGGGTGGGGAAAAGGCTGTCACCATTCAGTTGGTTTCTGGATTTTTTAAAGAAGAAGAGGTTTTAAAAAAAGGGGAAGGGAACAATTTTTTGGACTGATCCAACTCTGAAACTTTCCGAGATCCAACACCTCTACTCTTTCATTTTTAGAAGCTTGCTTCCTCCATGAAAACCATTCAAAAAAATTGCTCCAACCTCAGCTGAACAAACCAGTCCAAAATCCTAGCCAATCACGTAAAATTTCACCTTCCACATCCAAACACCATCGCTAAGGTTGCCGAATTGAGTCGAGGTCATCGAGTTTTAAAATCTCCGATCGTGGTCCATTTTTTCGAGTTTTCTGTATCCGATTCCAAACAAATTAATCAAAGCTTAACGTTGAGGTTTGTTTCCTATTCCTATTAATCTGCTTTTGGTTCAAATAAATAGCATATGACTTTAGATCTGATTTGAAGTAACAGGAATCTCTCATTGGAATTTGAGAATGAACTAGTGGTATATTTGGTACCCTAAGCAGATTGAAATCAAATATATTTAGATAAGTGTTCTTCTGCGAATAATTGTTGAATTTTTGAAGGAATGTTAACACAATTGTCATGTATATTTGAATTTAGTTGTGTATGATCCTACATTATGTTTGCTTTTGCTATTGTTTTGGAGTTTAAGCTGCAAAGGGATTGTTTAAATTTTCTGGTCATGATAGTCTTGTTATTATTTGAGTTAATCTTTAATAATTTTACACAGTCTTATATTAAGTTTATTTTCAAAAGGACATTTAAATAGATATGTGTGACACCCGTACTCCATCTAATCACTGTCACGGTCTCGTGTTTTAGTTGTAGTGTTACTTTGTATTTGTGAAATTGTGGATAATTTTGATGAGGGAAGGAAAGATGAAAAAGTTTTGTCCGGTCATTCTTGTAGCTGCATTTCCCTGTGTAATTTTGTTTGCTTTTTTTTGTTAATTGAAAAGTGTGACATCCATTTTAGTTTCTTTTCATTATTGTTGTGTTCATTCCTTTTTAGTTGTTTTTTTTCTTGTTTTGTTTTCGTTCATCTTTCCTTTATAGTTAGTTTTTCATTTAGTTAGATATGATTTAGAAGTGAACTTGAGTCCGGATGTGCCATATTAGATAAATTAAAATTTATGGCGCTCAAAGTTTAGTTGAGTTTTTCCTTTAAAATTAGAATTGATGTGTCATGCCAAACAAAAAAAATGACAATTGCGTGGCCCTCATTTTAGTTAGCTTTAACTGATCCTTAGAACTCGAGGCATGTCATTTAGTAAATTCCATGGCCCTCGCAAAAGTACAAATGCATAGGTGCTTTAGGCACCTACTTTAATAAAGTTACCTTCTTAATTCGGGTGCACATTTATGTGACCCAAATCCAAATCTCAACAGAGTCGAAATGTGTCGATAACCACGGGTACATTGACTGTGATGTGGTTTGAGATACATTTTCACAATGTTGCAATTCTTTGTTAAAATAATAATAGTAATATTAAAAGTGGATAAAGATTAAAATTTGCACATAAGTTAAAATATGATATAAATCAGATAAATAAGCCAAATACGATAGTTGAGTGACCGTGCTAGAACCACGGAACTCGGGAATGCCTAACACCTTCTCCCGGGTTAACAGAATTCCTTATCCAGATTTCTGGTTCGCGGACTGTTAAATAGAGTCAAACCTTTCCTCGATTCGGGATTCAACCGGTGACTTGGAACACCTTAAATCTCCCAAGTGGCGACTCTGAATTAATTAAATAAATTCCGTTTTGCTTGTCCTTTAATTGGAAAAACTCCACTCGCACCCTCGCGGGTCAGCGGAAAAAGGAGGTGTGACAGCTCTGGCGACTCTGCTGGGGAATGAAACCCAGAACTTCAGTTCAGAGTTTAAGAATTCGAGCTCAGTTAAATTGTTGTTTTTGTCTATATCTGATTTTATTATATGTTTAATTAATGTGCTATATGTCTACCGCTTTGATACTAGTTGCACTATATATACAAACTGCTATATATTTACCACTTTGATACTATCTGAACTGTATATACAAACTGCGCCGAGTCCTTTCTTTCTCTCACCCCCGGGGATGTGCTCACTGGTTGAGACTCCCTATTCTGTTAGTGTCATACCCCGAAATAATAAAGAGGCTCGGAAAGTTTCTAAGCCGGTTGGCCTTTTGGTTCCTGGAAAGGAGCTCCTTCCTCAGCCCGAGTTGTCCGCTTGGGTACACAGTCTAGATCACATACCGAGGTTCTGAGCTTAGAATAACATGACCTCATGCCGGATCCCTAGTAGGAAACGCTTATTTGCATCACGTTGCATTTGATTTAGGGGACTCAACACAGGGGTTGGGTCCGTCTAGGACATGTGACCCGGTAATCAAAGACCGAGCATATTATATGTTGCATTTATTTATCATGCATTATTATGATGATTGGTTAAATTCCTGGAAAAAAAAAAGAAATAGAATTTTGAAATAGAAAAGTATCAAAAATATTGACGAAATGCTGTCGAAAATTTGAAAATTTGAAAAATAGGAAGAGCAATTTTGTTGAAATAATTGGTCATAAAATAATTTGACCGAACTATGCAGGTTTGATTCTCGCCATTAGGTGGGATACGTAGGCAACCCTCATCGGGTCCAACCACCCCTTCAAAAAATTAAAAAAAAAATATCGAAGTTTTAGTTTTCAATAAAATCAAAGTGATGCCATTTTTGAAAATGGCCTGTTCCGAAAGGATGCCGGAAGGCTGTTTGTGCAAAAATGGCCACTTTGAAATCTTTTCTTTTTCTTTTTTAATAACCTTGAAATACCCCTTGTGGAAATGTTGAAAGGCCACCCCTTTTAAAAAATCAAAAAAAATGTGTGTTTAGTTTTGTCAATAAATTCAAAGTGATGTTGTTTTTGAAAATAGCCGAATGTTCTGAAAGGACGCCAGAAGGTTGTTTTTGCAAAAATGACTACTTTGAAATCTTTTCATTTCCTTTTGAATAATAGCCTTGAAATATTCCATGTGGAAATGTTGAAAGGCCATAGCCTCAAAATCAAGGTTGAGTCATCACTCAACTTTACAAAAATAACCACTTTATCAAATAAGTCATTACATGGCCACAATTTTACTGAAATAGCCATATTTTTGTATTTTTACTTCCTCAGTCTTGTATTGGCCTGTGTCGGTGCTGAACGATGCCCCATAGGCCCCAGGATAAACATTTTGAATTTGTATCTTCTTAAAACAAATTTTGCAAAAAAAGCCACTTTGTCTAAATAAGCCATTACTTGGCCAATTTTGTAAAAATAGTCACAATTGACATCAAAAATTTCTCAATCTTGTGTTGGCTTATGGCGATGCCGAACGATGCCCCCATGAGCCACAGGATGAAAAAATTTTCAAGTTTTAAATAAAGTTTGCAAAAATAGCCATTTTGCCAAATAATCCATTACATGGTTAATTTTGTAGAAATAGTCATAATTGGCGCTAAAATTATTCTTATGCTTGTAGAAATCTCCGGCACAAGGTGTGAAAGTTTTTCATCAGAGTTTTTAGTTGGAGTCGGCTTTTACAATTTTCTTCAAAAAAAAAAGAAAAAAAAATCAAATAAACATCTCTTTATTTCTTGCATTAATTGGCAAGAACTACGCTCGGTCTGATTCATGCGGGGTCATGATACGTAGGCAATCTCCATAAGAGTCGACCACAACTGTATATGTATATATATAAAAATAAAAAAAAGGAAAAAAAAAAAACTGGAATGACACATGCGGTGAATACGTATATGGTTAACTGGCTAGGTGCATTGCATCCTATGTGCTATAACATATCTGTTAAACTCAGTAAGCTAACAAGTTTGTTGCAATTTCAGAAAAGTTTAGCAGTTGACTTGACAGAATATACTGGCCAGCCACCATTACCATACTAGATCTAAAGTGCCAATTCCAGCAAGCATGTCTAGTTCCGGTAAAAGTCTCGAGGAAGAGAAATCAGAGATACAGATCATGAAAGAAGAGGTAGATCGGTTGAAACGGAAGATAACAGAGATGCACCTAGCTTGGGCTAGGGGACAGTCATCACTAAACCTTCCTATTCTTACACCAGTACCAGAGCGTCCGCATATTGATCCCTCGACAAGTGCACCGATCTATCCATATTATCAAGGGGAAAACCCTTATACATCCCAGGTTCCACCAGCTAGACAAAATACTCCTCCTCCGGTCACCCCTGTTTTCGTGGCACCTCCATCTGCTACTTTACAGAAGTCGTCCAGTGAACCGCTTTTCCGAATACATGACAATCATTGTTATGATCCCGAGCCTACCTTTAAGGCTCCTGAACCGCATTCACACGCCCCTCATTGGGATAGCCCGGCAGAATCGGAAAAGCACTTCAAAAGTTTGGAACATGAGGAAGTTATTCGGAAAGTCAAAAGCCTGGAGCAATCTTTCAGGAATATGCATGGTTTAGGCAACCAAGTAAGTGTTGCTTATAAAGATCTATGCCCATTTCCAGATGTCCAGTTGCCTGCTGGGTTCAAAATGCCCACGTTTGATCTATACGAAGGGCATGGTGACCCAGTAGCCCATCTCCAAGGTTTCTGCAGCAAAATGCAAGGAGCCGGAGGGCGAGATGAAATTCTGATAGCTTACTTCGGTCAGAGCTTGGGAGGGTCTGCACTAGAGTGGTACACCAGGCAGGATCCCAGTAGATGGTTTACATGGGATGACCTGGCCCAAGCATTCATCGGCCAGTTTCAATATAATCTTGAAATAATCCCCTGATCGCTTATCATTGCTAAAGTTAGAGAAGAAACCCGCCGAAAGCTTTAGAGAATTTGGGTTCCACTGGAGGGAACAGGCAGCAAGGGTAGATCCCCCGATGAGAGAGAACGAGATGGTAGATTACTTCTTGCAGACACTGGAGCCAACTTACTTTAGTCACCTGGTGACATCGGTTGGTAAATCTTTCAATGAGGTGGTCAAAATGGGCGGAATGATAGAAGAGGGACTTAAGTCCAATAAGATATTGAGCTATTCCGCGTTAAAAGCAACAACTCAAGCTATTCAGAATGGCACAGGGGTTGCATTCGGGAAGAAGAGAAGAGAAGAAATTGCAACGGTAGAGGAGGGTACTTGGTCCAGATCGAAAGGTCCTTCACCTCATTACCAAGCCAGACCCTACCACCCAAATCACCCTAATCACCCTCCCCGAAACACATATCCACCACCAAGGGCTTACAATAACCCTCCAGGACCATGTTTCCGAGGGAATCATGCCTTCAGAAAGGAAAAGACACAAAGAACATTCACTGAGTTGGGAGAAACTTATACTGCTCTGTTCCACAAATTGAAGCAGATAGGTTTGTTGAGTCCTGTTGAGACAAGATTGCCAAATCCCCTACCCCCAAATGTGGATCGCTCAGTAAGCTGTGAGTATTGTTCAGGGGCTCTCGGACATGATACCGAGAAATGTTGGAAACTGAAACATGCAGTGCAAAATCTTATTGACACCAATAAGATCGAGGTTCAGACACCAGAGGCACCCAACATTAATCAGAATCCATTGCCAGCTCACCCTTAGACCCATGTGATCAAATTGATACATAATGGAAAGGAAAATTAAGAAGCCCGATCTGTATTCCAAAGCAAAACCAATCGGCAGAAATTGGTATATGAGAAGTCATGCTTGGTAATCGAGAGGAGTTTTCGGTGGTTTGTTTTGTTGTCATTTCTTTTTTCCGAGTTGTTTTCGGGGTTGTGACCCGGATCTTGTTTTGAAGTGAAACCCTCTTATCTTTCCATTTTGGTCATTGCAGTTTGCTTAGTCGTTTCAAGTTTCGTTTTAGTTTTGTATTTTGGTTTGCTTATTTGTATTTGAATCATTTCGCCGTTTAGTTTTATGAAACTTTCGGTCTTTTATTACCCCAGTCATCTTTTGTTTAGTTCTTCTATCTTTAAGTTTGTCATTTGTTCGAACGCCGACTCTAATGACATGGCATCGCACATAATTTTGGCCTAATATTAAGGGTTAATCATGAAGCAATTCGAAGATAATCAGGTCATTTTAAAAAAAAATGATTTGAGATTATTTGGAGCCCGAATCATGTGAGACTGGGGCAGGTAAAACATGAAGAAACCCTTAAAGGAAAATTGGCTATGCTAAGACGGGGTTCGCTCGTGATACTGAAATGAAAGTGTCATCCAGCAATACTTTAAAATGACAGATGAAAAGGCGAATGGACGATATGGTTATCAATCAGGGCACAAACAGAAGATGTCGTGAATATGTTGTTTGAACTTGGCATGTTTTGAAGATTGGAATGACGAAGGCATTTTGTTCAGCTATCCAAACACTTTTCCATCGTCAAACCTTTGAGCCTTAATTTAAATTCTTTCATACCCCTCCTTCGGAATTAGTTGCGAAGACTAGAAACACAAGTATGCGTGCTTTTTTGTAAGTTAAACCGCTTTAGTAAACGGGTTATATCAACTCACAAAAAAAAATACGTAGTTGACACCGGTCAAACAATAGATTTTATAATAATCAATGCATTTTAATCAATTTTAAAGTTTCACATCTAAACATGATATTTATTGTTGATTTAGAGGAAGACGGGAATTAACTGTCCAATTCTTACCTACTACTACTTTAGGGTAATTGGCAAGAGGGAATTTTATATACATGAGTTCAAGAATTAGTGAGTTGTAAAGAAACATAAACTCCACGTTGCCTGCATTAGTATTGTGCAGCAAGGCTCTGTCTCACAATTCTGTATTTCGTGCATGAACATAGGCTTTTCAATTCCGTTCTTCATGATTTTGCATATTCTATTTCATAGTCTAAATCCCTTTTTACTTCTTTTGCAGTCCACAACCATTTATGGGTTAAGGCCTTTCACGTTTTCCTTTTTATTTGTTTTCCCTTCTCGTTTTTTTTACTTACTTGTATTTAATTATACTTACTTTTAATAATGAATAACATTAAAATTACTAATATTCCCTTAATTGTATATCCAATTATTTATAAATAGAGAATTAACTCAAAAATCAATCACAAGGGTTTAAATATGTAATAGAAGTATTAATTTAAGATTAAAAGAAACTAAATTCTATATTTAGCCTATCTTGAATCTTGAAATTTGAGGAGGTTACATTTAATGTCAGCAAAGCGAGCTCAAAAACAGCAGAAATGAGGCTCAGTTAGAGCCTTTAAACAACGGAAAAAACTCAGTGTAGTCCCAACAATTGAATTGAACCCAGAAAACTTAAGCGCAAAAAACCAGAAGGAAACCAAGAAGTATTTGGCTACTTTTCTTTAAAAAAGTAATGTATTTTTCTCGGTCTTTTTTGAGTGTCAGAGATGTGTAAAGATGTATTTTTTTAGAGTAAAAGATGTGTGGAAGATCCGAAGACGTGAGATTGGACATGTCCAAGATAGGATTTGGATACGTCTAATGATGTAGGCTTGAATGTGTCGGAAGATAGGAGCTTGGATGTGTCCGAAGATATGATCTTGGATATGTCCGAAGATAGGAGCTTGGATATGTCCAAGATAGGAGCTTGGATGTGTCAAAACTTTAATTATAGGTTTCTATTTTCCATTTCAATTCTTGTGGTTGCCATAGCAGACATTTATCGAGCATTCTATCTTTTTCTTTTGTTATTCATAATCTTTTTTTTTTCTTGGAAATCCATTAATTGGACCCGAGTCACACGATTTGGGCTGCTGAGTTGCACCACTTTGAGCCCAATTCGGCCGATTGAAGCTTAACTCAATCCCTTTTCTCTCTAATGATATTATAATCTAATACAATCTTAAAAATATACAAGTAGAAAGAAAATCTTTTTGGTGTATACTTTAAAGATGTAAACTAAGAGCTTGTTTAAATGGGCTTTTAAACACTTTTAACTAGTGAAAGTGTTTGACAAGCAAAAGAAGGGGCTTAAAAATTTTAAAATCTACTTTAAAAAAGGCAAAAACCAATAAGTTGGAAGATTCAATTTTTTTTTTAAATTGGCTTAAAAGTCATATTGCTTTGACCAAGAATATTACATTATTATCCCTTATATTTTTTTGTAATCTCGAAATTACCCCTCAGTAAAACCTTACAACGTACTATTTTTTTCTTTTCTCTACTAGCAGCCTATGCTTTCTTCGTCGTCTTTTTCGCGTTCCTTTCCTTTCTTTCAGCAATTTTTTTTCCTTTTCTTTTGTTTTCTTTTCCGTTCTTTAAGCAAAAAAATTTTCCTTTCCTTTCGTGATTCTTTCCTTTCTTTCATCAAAAAAAAAAAATTTCCGTTGCCCTTTCTCTTGCTCACCTCTTAACCTCTGAGAAATTATTGTATTTTTTATAAGAAAATGTGAAGTCCGGTGATATGATAGGTGTGAACGGATGTCAGAGAAGATTTTGGGATACCTTCCTCCGTGCGCCGGTCACCTCTATTGCTGCTTGATCCTTAAATTTAAGAATATTTCAGTCATTTTAACAAGAAAAGGTTTTTACCGGTACTTGTTTACCAAACACTTCATCAGCTTCTTTTTAGTTTCAATACTTTTATCCAAACACGTAATTATTTATTTATAAAACAAGTTCTAGCACTTATAAAATACTTTTAAGCATTTAACTTAAAAGCTATTTTTTTAAGCCAATCCAAACGGGCTCTAAAATATACAAATAAAAAAATTAAAATATTTTGGTTCTTTTTAATTAAGGAATGCAAATAAAGACACGCAAATAAGAATAATATATATATATATATATATATATATATATATATATATATATATATTGATGTTTACGAAATAAAATTACAAACAAAAATTTACACAAATATGAAAATAAAATTAATGAATAAGCTAAAATTATCTTCTTGGAGGATTAAGAGGGCAAACATTAGGTATTCACAACAATATTTTATATATAAATGTTAAAGGGATAATTGCATAAAAGTACAGTTAGCGTATTTACTTTTCATCCGCATAGCCATCATTTTAAGTTTTCGTCAGTATAGCCCATAAAAATTTCATAATATGACATTATGTCTGGATTTAACTTTACAGACCTATATATAATTTTTTATTCTTTACACACAACCAACTTAAATCGATCATATACATTCCTATTACAATTACAACAATGCAAACCAATTATAACGCAACTTAAAAAAAATCTAAATTTTCTTCTGTCCCAAGTTATAAATAGCATAAACAAAAGAACAACAACAACAACAACCCAGTATATTCCCACAAAGTGGGGTCTGGGGAGGGTTATATGTAGGCAGGCCTTACCTCTACCCAAGAGGACAGAGAGGCTGTTTCCAATCGACCCTCGATGCAGGGGAAAGAAAAGAAAACAAAAACAAAAACAAAAACAGCATTAGTTACACCAGCATACATCGCATAAATAATTAACTAACTATAAGAGACATATGTACTATAAATAAATCGGCATGCAATAATATTAAAACAGTAGCTACCAGAAATGACTACCATAAGAGAACGCAAACTAATCCTCTAAGGGTGGCACTACCGCGCCTCACCCACCCCGGGAAAAGAGTACGAAAGCTCTAGAAGCCCCTATCCTACAACCCTTATACTGGACCTCCAGGCTGTCCTATCTAGGGTCATGTCCTCGGAAATCCGCAACCTGGCCATGTCCTGCCTAATTACCTCTCCCCAGTATCTCTTAGGCCTCCCTCTGCCTCGCCTCACACCGACCACCGCTAGCCGCTCGCAACTCCTCACCGGGGCATCGGGGCTTCTCCTCCGCACATGCCCGAACCATCGAAGCCTCGCCTCTCACATATTCTCATCCATTGGGGCCACTCCCACCTTCTCCCGAATAACTTCGTTCCTAATCCTATCTAACTTGGTGAGCCCGCACATCCACCTAAGCATCCTCATCTCCGCAACCTTCATCCTCTGAACATGAGATTTCTTCACCGGCCAACACTCCGTCCCATACAGCATGGCAGGTCTAACCACAGCTCTATAAAACTTCCCCTTGAGTTTTTGTGGCACTTTCTTATCACACAAGACTCCTGATGCAAGCCTCCACTTCGACCACCCCGCCGCTATGCGGTGGGTGACATCCCCGTCAATCTCCCCGGTCCCCCGAATCACCGATCCAAGGTATCTGAAACTATCCCTCTTGGCTATGGCCTGGGATCCATTCATCACACTCCCTCCCACTTCGCTTGGCTCAGCGCTAAACTTGCACTCCAGATATTTTGTCTTGGACCTGCTTAGTTTGAAGCTCTTAGACTCGAGAGTCTGTCTCCATTCCTCTAGCCTCCCGTTAACACCGACCCTCGTCTCGTCTACCAGCACTATGTCATCAGCAAATAGCATATACCAAGGCACGTCCCCTTGAATATGCCGCGTCAAAGCATCCATCACCAATGCGAACAAGAGAGGGCTAAGCGCAGATCCTTGATGGAGCCCCATAACCACCGGGAAATGGTCTGAGTCACCACCCACTGTCCCGACCCTAGACTTAGCTCCATCGTACATGTCCTTGATTACTCTGATGTAGGCTTCCGGCACGCTCTTAGCCTCCAGGCACTTCCATAGTACCTCTCTAGGGACCTTGTCATACGCCTTCTTCAAGTCGATAAACACCATGTGCAGGTCCTTCTTCACATCCCTAAGCTGTTCCACCAATCTCCTGACAAGGTGGATAGCTTCTGTAGTGGACCGACCCGACATGAAACCGAACCGGTTCATAAAAATAGATGTCGACTCCCTCACCTTGGCCTCGGTCACCCGCTCCCAGACCTTCATGGTGTGGCTTATTAATTTGATGCCCCTATAGTTGTTGCAACACTGGATATCCCCTTTGTTCTTATACAAGGGCACCACTGTACTCCACCTCCACTCCTCCGGCATCCTTTTGGTCCTGAAGATCGCATTGAACAACCTGGTGAGCCACTCCACTCCTGGATTACCCATACATTTCCAAAACTCCACCGGGATTTCGTCTGGCCCGGTCGCTCAACCTCTACTCATCCTACGCAAAGCCCCCACGACCTCTTCCACCCTAAAGCGCCTTTGGTACCCTAGGTCTCTATGACGCTCTGAATGCCCCATATCCCCTAGTTCTATGCTTTGGTCCCCCTCCTCGTTCAGAAGATCTCGGAAGTACACCTGCCATCTCTGCTTGACTTGAGACTCCCCCATCAGGACTCTACCATCCTCATCCTTGATGCACCTTACTTGGTCCAGGTCTCGCGCTTTCCTTTCCCTTACTTTGGCTAACCGGAACTTCTTGTCCCCACCTTTATCCCCTAATTCCTCGTACATGCGACTAAAACCGCGTTTTTAGCTACTGTGACAATTTCGCTTCCTTCCTTGCCACCTTATAGCTCTCTCTGTTCACCCGCCTTTCTTCCTCGCTTGTGCTCCCCGCCAACTTCGCAAAAGCAGCTTTCTTCACCTCTACTTTCCCTCGCACTATGTCGTTCCACCACCAGTCGCCCTGATGTCTGCCTAGATAGCCTTTGGTTACTCCCAAGCACATCCCGCGCTGCCTACCTCACCAGATTCACCGTCTCTGACCACATTGCGTCTGCTACCCCAGAAGTTCTCCAAGCTCCACCATCTACTAACCTCCTCTCCATCTCCAGGGCTTTCTCTTTAGTCAAGGCACCCCATCTAATTTGCGGTCGGCCCCGAGCACCCCTCTCTTCTTCTTCACCCAGAGACCGACATCCATCACTAGGAGTCTATGAAGGGTACAAAGGGATTCTCCCGGAATAACCTTGCAGTCCCTGCACAGACCTCTATCGCTCCTTCTGAGAAAGAGGTAATCGATCTCAGTCCTCGCCGCTGAACTTTTGAAGGTGACCAAATGTTCCTCCCTCTTCTGAAATGTCGAGTTAGCAATCAGAATCTCGGAAGTCCTAGCGAAATCCAACAGCGCTGTGCCTCCTAAGTTCCTAACCCTAAGGCCAAAGCCACCGTGCACCTCACCATAACCACTAGCATCTGCCCCAATATGGCCATTAAAATCCCCTACAATGACCAACTTCTCAGATTGGGGAATACTACGCACCAACTCATCCAAGTCCTCCCAAAAACGCCTCTTGACCTCCTCATCCAAGCCCGCATGCGGTGCGTAGGCACTGATGACGTTGAGGACGCAACCCCCGATAGCCAACTTATTAGACATCAACCTATCGTTCACTCGCCTAACCTTCACCACGGACTCCCTAAGGTCCTTATCCACCAGGATGCCCACTCCATTCTTACCCATCATGACCCCAGAGTACCACAACTTAAACCCATCTACATCCCACGCCTTCGTCCATTTCCACCTAGTCTCCTGAACACAGGCTATGTTGACCCTCCTCTTCTGCAGGATCTTCACCAACTCAATGGACTTACCCGTCAGAGTGCCTATGTTCCACGACCCGATCCTTAATCTATGAGCATCCGCTACCCTCGTCCCACCCTTACCTCCCGCCCTACTCGCAGAACCTCTCCCTGCCCCCCTACTAACCCCTGCCACCGCCCCCACCCCCCGAGGACATGACCTTGCACTTACATCCCCCGCCGCGGCCACTATCCCTCCAACCGACTATGGGGAATAATAACGCACACACGCTCCTAAGGGAGATACGAAAAAGATGCAAACTAGATAGCAACAGAATAAACCTCACAAGAAATACTAGCGAGAGCACGAAAAGGTGTACAGGTTAAACGAGAGGCAGGAGGTACCAACTCCCGTTGGAAAAACCTGAAGGTAGGCGCCCGA